>VWYH01008419.1:0-275231 GCA_013399365.1 Pampusana beccarii
ACACGGATCTCAGGGTGTCGGGTGGAAAGTGCAATTGCCACACAGGAACAGGACAGACCCCACTCCCACGGCACCTCCGGCTCCTGCTGCAGCGGCCCCATCACACCCCGAACCAGCTGTGCCCAGCAACCTGAGCTGGTCTACACATCTGGGGGCAAAACTCCTCTTATTTGGAGGAGCTACCAACTCATCAGGGACATGAACAGTCAGCTAGGCATCCAAATGCTTGTTGTTCAGGCGAATACGATTTGTGAAGCGGGGGAGAGGGGCTACAGAGTCACAGAAGAATAAAGAATGTTGGTTTATCTCTCCCCGCCTTGGGTCAAAACAATTCCTTTTAATTGCAATACACTTTGCAACTACAATGTCATTCTTCCTGGAGGGGAAAAATAGAGACTTCCCACTGAGAATTAAATGATCTATTTAAGTAATACTTTCAAAAGATACTGTAAGCTTTTAAATTACCAGCTCAAAAATGTGGCATAAATAAAACACCAACAATGGAAAACCATGTGTAAATCATGCTATTATGCAGAAAGCTGTTGCAAGAAGTACACAAAGCAACTAGAGCATACCTTCCACCATTTGATCTTTTTGTGGTGTTCGACACAGTTGCAAATGATAAACTTAGAATAAACAGACTTACAAAAGGCATGTGTAAGAGCAAAGCGGTCTGGAAAAGTTCCCAAGGTTCTAATGATCATGGTAGATATTTTCCAGTGTAGTTTTGTTAAGGTATCTGCAGCGATTTCCTGGGTTCTCTGAAGTCAGCAAGAATTTTGCCAGTGATTTCAATGGGAACAGGTGTCACCTCCGGACTTGTGTGCAGAAGCTGGATAACCAAAGAGCACCGTCATTAATATTCACCCATATGGACAGCAGGAAAACTCACACCTACAGTTCAGATGAACCCAGGCAATGATCATATTTTAAGAAAGTATGATTCATGCAGAAGTATCTGATTACCTTAAATCTCTACTATCACTTTCAGAATAAAAGGATTGCTCAATTATCCTATAGATGCATTTTTTCATTCCTCACAAATCCAAAGTCTCACTGAGCACATGGAAGGCAAGATTTGGTCCTTTGAATACTGTGGCATTGAGGTTAATGGGAGATTTAAATGCACAAGAAATGCAGAATCTGGTCATAAGAGTATTTGAAAAAGAATTATAATGGTAATAAAAATGAAAGGATATTTATTCAAAAATGCTTCAGTATCTCATAAGTTATTTCTTTTCCATACTCCTTTCTCAGCTGGCTCACTGCTGCTTCTGCTCTCCTTAATCTTTCCTTTCTAATTCTTCTTTTAAATATTTATAAAAAATTTGCACAGATGGGGAAAAAGCCGAAGATCTGAAACAAAATTAATTTAATAAGGAAAGGACTAGAAGCCCATTATTGGTTTAGGCAGCCTCTTTTCATGCTGTATATTGTAACTAGGAATAATTAATTTGAAAGCCCTTGATCTTTGGGAGCTTTTTCATTAATATTATTATTAATAATAACAGCAATTCACATTCACTTCCCTCTGGCTCTAAGTACTTGAGTGCCTCTGGGCACCCACACGCTGCCACAACACAGAGGGCTGGATTTAAAAGCCATTTGTTTTCTTTGGTGTCCAAGGAGGGCCCGCAGCACCTCCGACTGCTCCTAATGACAGCCTGGCCATTCTGCAGCAGGGAACCGCCGGCTGCGCTGTGGGTGCCCATTAGCAGGTCCCAGTTTGCATGGCAGGATAGTGCGGAAGCACTGGGCTACTCGCTTTTTTTGGGAGGTAGGTGTTGCACAAGAGGAGGGGGGGAAGCTCTGGAGCACAGGCCCACACCAAGAGCTGGAGCGACACTGCAGCATCTTCCTCACTTCACACATCTGGGCAACAGGCACAGCCTGGAACACGAGAGAAAACACGGTCCTGAGCAGCAAACGCACAAAGTGCCAGCGCCTCAACTGGCACACGCGCCACCCAACGCTGCCAGCAGCAGCCTCGACAGATGGGGCCTGGAGTTCAGGATGGCAATTTGCCTTGGCGGGGAGAAAAAAAGCAGATCTTGACTTCAGTCCCATCACCCAGACAAAACACTTTGCCACACTGTGGTAAGGTGCACAGTCTGCATGGGTTTTTTGACTTCAGTATTTCCATTTGTTGTTTACACTGCGATAGTTACTGATGCCAGAGGTGCAGGCCCCCCTCACCATGAGAGACGTACCCGTTGTCGGTAGGAGCTGAGAAAGGGCTGCGCACGATGCAGACCATTCCCCAGACCAGCTGGGAAGGACAGCTGGCAGAGCTGCCAGCCACAGAGCACCGCAGCAACCGGCCATGGTCAGCAGCAGCTCCGGGAACCAGCGCAGTGTCCCCTGCAAGCCCTGGGAGAACACGCTCCACACTGGACTGCTCCGCTTGCTTTTACATTCAAGATTGTGGAGTGTCTGGCGCACTGTCCCTCAATATCTCATCCAATATTTCTTGCCACAGGGCTCTTTTAATGACTATGGCTTCTTAGTATTTGTTTTTGTAACACAAGCAGCTTTCTGCTATCTCCCCTTATGACAACCTTTCATATTGTACATCCTATTTATGCACATTCTAACACTGACAATGCTGCCTTTCACATGAAAAAAAACTATTCTCCTTCCAAAATTTTCCATGACAAAGTTTTCCATTTGCAGGTTCAAGGCTCTGGAATCTGTGCCTTCCTACATGCCAATCAGCAAAGCAAAGCAAGAACCTAGAAGGCCCTCAAAGCATCAGCAGCTGCTGTAACATGGAATGGAGATAAACCTAACAACCCACCTACAAAACTCCATGCAATTCAATTGATGTTACATCCCACTCCCATATGGCAGTGTGAAAACAGAGAAAATGCAAGGCCCCTATTTCCCTTTGGGTCCCAGCCATGCAAAAAGTGAGCAGTAACATCTGGCCCCTTTGGAAGATTGAGCACCAGTTGTATCGGCAGCTTGAAAGCAGCTCCACGGGGCTGCAGATTCACCATCTGGGGTGTCTCCTCCGTACCACACACAAGGGGGTTTAATCTCCTATTTCCTGTCAAACATTATCCACTTCTGTCTGCTCGTGAACAACAGTTGATATAAATGCCTCATGAACACCTCTCCCCAAGTTCCTGTAGAATCGCTTTCTTCCTAACTTTAAAGACAGGAACAAAACATAATACGTGTTTAACTTCCAAACTGGATTCCTCAGAGCAAAGAATTCCAGCCCATCTGCCACACACGCCTTGTTTCTTTTTTAAATTCATGTGCAAAATAAGGCTTGTACACACAAACTAAAAAGGACCCTACAGATAAATAATCCCACCTGTTTCCTGTCTAAACTATTACAAGTGAGTGCTAATTATTGAGATTACAACCCTTTATTTTAAGTAAGGCTGGAATAAACATTAGTTGTGAGCAGCTGAATCTCAGCAGTTACCTTCCTAAACTGATCAGGTCAGATCAGCCCCTGTCAAATTAAAAAGTAATTTGTCCAAAGCCTGAAATTTAAATGATATAGATTTATTTTGTACTGAATAATATGCTCTCAGATGTAACACACTCCGGTAAGTTAAAAACACAATGGCACATATGCAAAACATCATGGTGAATTGAGACAACCCAACTGTAACTCTCCAAGTTTTGAGGACAGTATAAGCAGCGGTTGGTGGGGGTTTCGATGATTTCAGAATAGAAATAAGTTATTTGGTTGACTGTATTTTAATTCTTTGGTTACTCAGTTCCCAACCAGATGAGACATCTGTAGCATTAGAGCCTCAACTGACATAGCAAAGAAATAAAATAAGACAACAACCACCACACCCAACGCCCCCCCATAAGCAAAGGTCCTCATGAGAAAGTTCACCAGAGGGAATTCCAAAAGGAATGGGTGGGGAATGAGAAGGATGGCGAGGCCTAGGCCAGGACATTTTCCATCTCCTGAGCAAGCACACAAACCTCCCTGAACAACATAATTTAGATATTCGCTCAATCTACCTTTTGGTGTCTGAATCAGTATGAAAGTCCTGGCTAATCCCTCTAGGCAGGCAATCAGCAGCAGTTAATTGCACAAGTCTGAACAAGCTGTTTATGTTTTTCTTAAGCTTATGCAGAGAAGTAGATACATCCAGAGGAAAATTCGTCACCTCTTGAGCAAGGGGCTCCAAAACACTTCGGAGCACCTGAAGGGGACTCCGTGTCTCCTCCAGCTGTAGAGAAGCTCAATTCCCCTTTGGTGAAGTGGAGCTAAAAGCACTTCAGCATCTCCAAGTGTTTTCAGGAAAAGCACAGTGAGAATTATACTCTAGCAGCCAACATGGTTCCATCAGCCTGCTCTCTGAAAGGAGGTCGTGGTGCTGGGTTCCGTCTTCCGCAGAAGATCTGTTGTCCGAAGTGACCGCTTAAGAAACCCTATGCTTTTGAGCTCCCACTGGTACAAAACATGCTACGTGAAAAATTACCACCACTCTAATGACCAATAATCACCCATTTACCTCAGGTGTAATTCTCCGTCTCTCTGAAAGTTGAAACCAACAACGGTTTTCGCTGCCTCACTTCGAATGACCTGTTTCACTAAAACACTCTGTTTTAAACACTGATGTCCTCTCCAGACTTAGAGAATCCATGTGCTGGTGTAATTACTGGACAGCCATACCCTGTTTCTCCAACAATCTTCATAACAGGTAAAATCAGCTAAAAAAGTTGCTACAGATAAATCATACTTCTAACTCAGTGCAAATATTTTGTAATGTTTTTAATGCAATGACAACCTAAAAAAATGATGGCAAAGCAAAACCACAATGCTAATGCTTGACTTCTATAGGCATTCAGGATTTTATCATTAGTTAATGTGGGTGGGTTGTTTTTCTTTTTTTGCAGGTAGACAGTTTTACTTTGTACCTTGTTGCATAAAACTACCATTAACAAGATATATTACCTAATTATGCTGGTCTGTTCTACTTCTGAGTAGGATTGCAGCAATAAATTTCACACAGTCCATGCACTGTGTGCAAAGGCTTCTGACAGAAGCCCATGACCATGAAGAACAGAATACGGAGAGATAGTGTCATTGCATTTGACAAACCGACTGGTATCACTGTCAGCATAATAGACCCAGATCCGCAGCAGCAGAGAACAACATTGATTGTCAGCATCAAAAGGGTCAAGATGAATTAAATATTTATGGCTCTGGGCTGAGTTGACAGCTCTTGATGCGTTCTCCAAGCTGATCGCTCCAAGCTGATCCATTTCTTCTGAAAGTTGGCCCACTACATCCGCAGCAGTCTGACATTTATGTATTTATTTGCTATGCCACTGGCAGCCTCGCGTGGCAATGAAATGGAGGGCAGAGCTGAAAACTCCGTGCTTTCCCGTTTTCCTCAGCCGTAACCAGGCATCTCCCTTCCATAGGGGAGGTGAAATTATCAGCTCCAGGAAAAACATAGTAAACCAGCAACAGTTACACAGAAAAAGAGAGATGGCTTTTTATGTAAGTTTTGTACATCTACCTTTTCCAAAGTAGATGAAATTTGTGAAAAAGCTCAGTATCCTGAAATTCAAGAGGGTCGGATTTTCTCCCTCCTAAGTGATAATTAATATCAAGGGAGACTAAGCTCTCAGCTCCAGGCAAAGTTTGTGCATTTCCAAAGACCGCAAGGATGGTGACGTTATTCCAGTATTTAATGGAAGCAGGTGAATGGAATGAGCAACATAGCATTCAAGCTACATAAAACAAAGCCAGGATTATAATAAATGCCAGCAAAAAGTATTTTTGTCTTCCAGTTCATTACAAATTAGGTCAATAGTGCAAACTTCCTAGATTCATATAAGACCTCTAAATCAGTACCTGAGAATACAGCATGACTAAAGTGCATATTAAATGCATTTAAAGTATTTACCTAGGTTGAAAACACAGACATTAACAGGGACTCGACATCTGAGGCGCCTTACCTAGCAGGTTCCCAAAAGGACGGGGATGAAGGAGTGATTCAATGAGAACTAACTAAAACAAACTGAGCAGAGGGAATTGATATTACAAATACTTGCAGACTGATAAATGAGGCAAATATGAGAGTATTGACAAAGGAAGCAGAGCCACTTGGGAAACAAGAACCATTTGAACAAAATACATGTTCATCTGGGAAAAATCCTAGAAATTCACCCTGGAGAGGTCTATGTATCATCCAAGCCCATCTTCCTACTGAGTTCTAAGCCATCCAGACAGATACTTGTCTAAATTCTTGAAGATCTCTAATGACTGAGATTGCACAGGTCTGGCGAGTAAATCTTGCGTGCCATTTTCCTTTATAACTTGACGAGTTTCCCTTCACTTGCAGACTGAAAGATCCTCAAGTGTAGTTTCAGATCACATTTACTCCTCAGCCAGTCCCCAGTGGCCATGAAGAATGAGGCTTTGTCCTCACAGCAACGTACAACACGCTGTTAGCGGGTATCTTTTAATGAAAAAATAATTCTACTTATCTCTCCTGGTCCTGCTGTCGAGACCGAGGAACAATACCCAGGAAAATAGTAACAGAAACAGAAAGAAGTGACAATGTGAGCTCCAAGCACGGTTCTGTGGCAAAGACTCCATCCGTTTGTTGAAAATGTTAAAAGGAAAGTAGGCAAGACTGCCTCTCTGAATGGCCTTAGTTTCCACATTTCAAAGGAGGATACTGACATAAAGAAATTTGGAAAGCGAAAATTCACCTATTTCTCAGTAATGTGATTAAATGCTGAAGACACTTGCTTTATTTCTAATTAGAACACCTCTAGCTTTACTTTCCAGCAACTGCTTCTCATTCTTTCTCAGCTAGATTAAAACACCCTTTAGTACCCTGTGTTTTCTCCCTGTGGAAATACTTTACCCATCTTAGTAACCCTCCTGGCATCCGAAAGGAACTGTCCCACGAGGATGTGGTAGGTTCTTGCGGCTCCTCTCCCGCACCCATAGCACTCTGGCTAACTTCTCTCCACCTGCAGAAACACCTGCAAGATTCCTCAGCTTGCTCACATACCACAAGCCTCAAACTCAATGGCAAAAAACCCAGCAGGTCAAGAGTTCAACTGACAGTCAATAGACTGTTGACCTTTTCCTCCTTCTGTTCATCTCCTTTTTCAGCCAGCTCTGCTTTGAGAGGCTCAACCTGCTCATCTGCTCTCATTCCTCTTGCAACTTGGCCCTCAACTCCAGTTGTACCTCAATTCTCCTCCTCTTCATCTTTTTGTATTTGATCATTCATTTTATCCCTTAGCCTTCCTCTCCTTTTTCCTTTTCCTATCTTTTCCACCACTGCTTTCCCTTTGCTCAATACCCTGTCTCAGTTCTGATCTTCGCATTCACCTCTCCTCTCTTTCACTGCTGTTACACTAACACCTTCTGGCTGACACATTCCTTCCTTTCTCCCAGCATTGCTATTTATTTCATTTCAGTTTGATCCAGGTCACAGTAAAGGAGAAAAGAAAAACCTTGCCTAGTTCCAAAGCATATTTTCAATCTCAAGCACTCTTGTCACGCTTAGTTTTATAGTATGCATTTAATGTATGACTTAGACCAGTAGCAAAGAAGGAACGAGGCAAAGAATCATAGAATAGAATCATTTTGGTTAGAAGAGACCAACAAGATCATCAAGTCCATCCATACATGACTATCTATGCATCACCTGTCCCCATGAACACCCATAGCTGGGTGCTGGGGGCATCCCAGGGACAAGCTGGAAGCCCAAAACCGAGTCGAGCTTCCAGTCTGGTCTCCATCACCTGCAGGGGGGTTTCTCTTTTCTCCTTTAGGAAGCACTTCTGAGCTCACTCGCCCACTCATTTTCCCTCCCTGTCTCCTCAGTGATATCTTAATTCACACACACAAGCTTATGGATAAAAGGACCTACCTGAAGTTACTTGCATTTGCCAACTAAAACTGCTTAAGCAAAGTTTCCCCGCCAGTTCCTCCAGTGGAGGAAATAATAACAGCGTTGTGTTTCATCCTCTGATCTGCACACAGAAGGCAGCATTGTCTTCAGAAAACAAAATGCAAGATTACTAAGTAACAGTTAATTTCCTAATTAACCACACAATATCTTCCGCTTTCTCCTTCACATTTCTGAAAATAAGGTTAGGGCGGAGAAATGCTTTTCTGCATTAATGACATCTGGTACTAGCAATTTGCAGTTATTTTGACTGGTACAGTACTTAAATTACTAACAACACATAAAACTCAATGAGCTAATAGCACTTTGTGGCAGCAAGAAACACACTTTGTCAAGATTATATTTCCACAGGACCAGATTAATTTAATTACAATTAATATTTTCTTAGAAAATGGCACCAACAGACATGCACGGCAAATGATTTGTGCATAAATTATTCCCACTCCTGCTCTAAATGTTATCAGCTCCAAAAAGCCACTTACAGCTCTGTGAATGTACTGTCACTCTCGATCATCGCATGTGAAAACGTGGGCAAAATTTTGTCGAAATAATATACGTCTTTTGCAAATACCATGTGTCTGGTGCTTCCTCAAAGGCTGCAGACTGGGCAGAAAGAAAGCAGCATTTGCTGTAGCAAATGTTGATGTTCATTCTTGGCAAGACATCCCTTCCTGAGATACGCATTTTTGAGAAGTATCATGGAACTACGGTAGCAAAGAGAGCATCCGCCTGAAATTATTTTGTTAAGGGTTCATTGGAAAAAAAAGAAAAATAAAATATTCATGGGTTTCTTGTAGGAACACCTAGAGATGTGGGGTGAAAACAAGCAGCTGTGCTGGCGGCAGAGGTAAGAGCACAGCAGGCTGGGCTCCAGCTAAGCTCAAGCCTTCAGAACCAGCTGTGGCAGAGCTGTCCCTTCCCCACGTTCACATCTGGATTTCCAGGACTGACCTTAGACCTGGCTGCTGCCTTCACTTTGCAGCCGGTGCTGTCACCACCCTTGGCCACTGGCTTGTCCCGCTCTGCTGCTCCCCGACACAGGAACACTTGTTTTCCACAGTTCAGACACACAAAAGGATGTTCTCCCATGGGCTGTCCCATGTGGGAAGTCAGCTCACATTGCAGGCTTCTGCTCAAAGACTGTTTTAATGAATTAACTTCATGCAGGAACACAGAATGTTTGAGTCCCTTTCCTCAAATCTGCTCCAATCTGGTTCAGAGTTGTTAAATAAATGGTCTGAGAGGGGCAAAAAGAAGGCAAAAAAGAGCAAAAAGAGCAAAAAACCAGACACATACATACCACGTGACCGTACAAGTTGTCAAAACTCGTATGTCATTTGTGTGTCCTTCTCCTGGTCTGCATCTTCTTTCTATTGTGTTTTGAACAAGGGAAACTCCTTTTCCCACCTCAGGCCTGCCTGAAGCAGCTAAGTTCAGATTTGCAAAGTATCTGTGGTCTAAGCTTGTTTTAGAAATCTAAATTAGCACTTTAAAGGCTCCAGCAGGTGAACTGACAATACCTCCTGACAGGTCTTTCCTCCTATCATGCCAAATTTTCATACTATTAACGCTGCAGACACCTCCACTTCAAAGAATTCTACGCTGCTTCAAGGAGCAGAGTCTCGTGTATACACCTGAAATACATTCGTGCTGCTTTATACATAGTTCAGCAATATTGATTGGAAGGTGCTTCCTATCATTTGGGTCACACTCATCTGGCATTCGGATTCCAGCAGAAAACAAAATTCATACCACACACAAAACTGCTAGATATATTCCATCACCAAGCCTGTTCTTTGAGGTAGCACGCAAAGCAGAATCAGGAAAAATAAAACCTCAAGAGAGAAAAAACTTGAACAAATTAAAATTCAGGCAGGTAACAAGCCCAGCTCTTCCTGGGTTGTATTTTGCATTCACAGAAGCAGCACAGGCTATGAGTAAAGAACATCGCAAACAACAGAACTGGAAGTTATCACTATTACTGCCATGCAGCAGAAATGAAAATTCAAGTCCCAGCACAATCATGCAACCTATCCAGAGGAAAAAAAGAAGAGGGTGGGAGTGGGGGAGGCCTTAGAGACTATTTGGTATTTCCTGGAAACTCAAGTGTGTGACCTAACAGGGATTTTCAGCATTTGAATGTAGAATTTTAATGTGGCAAATAAGAGTTACATATGGTAAAGCTGGATGAATTCTCATGATCCCTTATTCAAGGGAGATCCATAAGCACTTCTCATATCCTGCGTTTTACTCTTAGATTTAAAAAAAAAAATTGAGAAGATAAATGCTTGGAGAGCATAATCTCTTCTTGTAGAAGTTACTCAGAGGTTCACAGGAAGCCAAGTTGGAGATAAACACGATGAACACAATTACATTCAACTTCTCCAGCATTTCTGCAATCTAAGATCATTCATTTAATAGTCAATTGCCCAACTGCCATGATACCACATTATTAAGAATATTTTTCCAACAGAAAATAAAGAGTGGAAACCAGAGTTCCTCTGAGGAACTCTTAGATTTAGGCACCAAATTCAACAATGCAGCCTTCAAAGCTGAAGAGAGCAAAGGTTTCACTCACTTGGAAACACAGAATGCAACACACAACAAACATTTCTAACCCTTAATGCTGTTTTAATAACATTCTCTTTAGAAGTGGAACAAAAGAAAACCAAACCAAACAACACACACACAAAAACCTACAGAAGTTACAAGACTACCTATTGAAAAGCACCGGCCACATCAGAAATTCTAACAGCAAGCTGTTTCTGTACAAAGATTTTTACATGTAAACAATTCAGTCACATTGTAAACGCATCATTTTTCTCTTATAAATATGCACACAAATTATTCATATTCCTACATAACAGCCAGCTCAATGCATTCCCATCCCAGCCTGCCAAGATGGCTCATTTTTATAGAGATAGAGAACGAAAGAGAACAATAGTACGTAATTGCTTTACACATAGCTTTATACAGTAATTATATCATTAGTCCTGAGTGGTTCCAGCTTCCAAGTGTTCTGTCACTAATCTTTTGAATACATTTTTGTTAGGAACTAAGGGGATACCACTAGAGAAAAAACTTAGGTGGTGGAGGTGTCATTTCTGTGCTCCCAAAGCTTTACCCCTTGAATTTTATCTGCCTTGCTGCAGTCACGTGTGGGCAGAGGATTCCCCAACAGTCTGCCCACCAGCCAAGACTGAGGTCAGTAAGACACAGGGACCAAAACGTCTTTACATTCCAAACCCATTCTTCCTTGTTTTTAAGTGTGAGGCCCAGCAGAGCATCCCCCCCTTGTCAGCTCCTTGATCATCTTCGTCCGGAATTTTTCAACAATGCACTCCAGAAACCACCCCGATTGCTTGTGTCTTGCTGGGTTGCCCTTCCAGCAGATATTGGGGTGATTCACACTTTGATCACAGGCTAAAAACGCCTCACGTGCTGCTCCATCCAGCTTGTACCTGGCAGGTATGAACAGAGCCATTATGTTGTCACATTCAATCCCCTGAAGCCATTAATGCAGCGTAACACAAGTGACAGTGTCAGAGGCTTAATAAGGTACAGGGGAGGAAGCACAGGAAGGTTAAGGTGAAAAACACAAACATTTTGACAACAGATAAGCTGAATCGCTGTTTGCACAGGTCCAGACAGCAATCTCCAGAAATGCAGGTCAAGCAACCACTCCGGTTAGAGACCTCACTGGGATTCTATTGCAGCAAACTTGACTGTTTTGCAGCCAATGAATTTTTACCATGCTGTAATTAAAAGACACCTGAGCAATGGAAAATTTCTAGCATTGTAGTCTGTTCCCCCTCCTGCTGACAAAACAAGCACAAACTGCTTTATCTCTGTCTTCGCTACGAGAACTGGAGTTATCCAGTTGCCCCGAAGGTGAACATCCCTTGGTGTTCATCCAAAGGGAACAGAACCATAGGAAAGCTAGGAAATAACCTACTTGGTAATTACAATTAACAGCATTTACCTCTTACTGAGAGCTTTACATTTATTAAATGTTTTCCAAACATTAATTAATTATTAAGGCGGGGGGGAAGTGTCATTGCATCAAGTAGAAAACCAAGTATGCTGTGATATACTAATTAGTGTCTGTGTACCACTGCCTAGTACATTTTTTTTGATTTTTTTTTTTTGTAGTCCACTTCCTTCCAGCCTAAACTGCCAAACACAGATTATTCTACAGTGGGAACAGTGAGCTAAAAGCCAAACATCTTCTGGTGACTATTTACCTTTACACGTCTTGCTCTATATTCTTGTAGGATGTGAGCATCTCCCATTCCAGATGCATTTATGTGGGTGAAGTACAAAGCAATCAATCAGATATTAGAGTGATGAGGAACATGAGTGCGCAAGACAACATAAAAGTGTATTTGCTCAGCAGAGCACCTAAATATACATATATATATGTATGGGCTGCTCCATGTGAACAGTCCCAGACTGCCCTTACAGCTGGCCTGATCTCAGCCCTCACCGCAGCTGTCACAGGGCCTTGCACTCCAGTTAAGTGACACAGCTGAACAAGGAGGCACTGGGAGCAGTTTGCAGTAACAACAGGACACCCCCCAACAGGACACCCCCCAACAGGACACCCCCCAACAGGACACCCCACTCCCCTCCCACGCTGCCTCCAGGTCAGCAGTGGCAAGAGCTGATAAGATCACTAAAAAGCAGAGTGCTGCAGCTTCCAGCAGCAAGAGAGCAAACGAGATCATTTAGCAACAGCAAATCTTGAATGAGGGCAGCAATAGCATCTCTTTCTGTTCAGCGTTATCCACCCACCCCAGCAAGGCTCCAGATCTGCCAAATCTGCCAGGGCACATCCAGCAAAGGCCCACTCTTATATCTGCCTCATTTTTATACTGTTTCCCTAAGCATCTGCTATTTGTTGCTCCTAAAAAGGTCCAGGGACTCCTGCCTGACCTAACACAAATACCTGCATGTTCTAAACCAGATCTAAGGCAAGAGGGCTGTTCAGTTTTTCCACAGGCTCTCAAGCACAAAGATTAAGGGCAAATTAGACAAACTGAGCCCAATACTTTTATTCTGCCTCGCACAACATCTCTTTACACATGACTCAACAACAGAAAATGGCACTGTAAGCTGTTTCACAAAGGAAACTCTTGTAAAAATCTCTCTTTCAATATCTTGTCAAAATCAGCATGCTCTGTGACTAGAAGACTGTCAGGGTGATCTATAGCCCCTAGCTAGCACTGTAATATAAGCTAAATTGCCTGAGTCACAAGCAATGATAGAGTCATTCTACAGGAAATTGGAAATCAATTCTTGTCATCACTTCACATAACTCCTTTATCAGAGTTCCAGTTCACCAGTGTAATGCAAGGGAAAGAAGCTGGGAACTGACAATCCTGACAAGTCAAACAGTCACACAGACACATCCACAGAGAAGTGCAGAAGTTCTGTTTCTGGAATAGTGCTTTACATACGGTACACGACTGGTGTGAGCAGCTTGATGGGTAAGATATTGAAGGTTAATGGTGGTCACACACCAGTAAGCAGAAAAATCTGTAGGTGTGTTGCATCATCTTACGTTTTGAGCCTGAAAATTGAGGCCACAGCCAGAAGAGACTTCTTTGTGCAATGAGTCCTGGCAGAAAAGAAGGGAGAATCTTCTGCTCCACCTCACACTGGAAGTGTTTCAGACTGGTACTGGTAGAGTCCTTCATAATCATCATCAAGGTGATTCAGAAACCAGGACAGCACAATCAAGCTTATTCACCAGTTGGGCTATTTTCAACATGTTCTGTCAGGACTCTGTTGTTGGAATCAAGTGGCTAATCCAGCTTCTGCTACCAAGAAGGAGGATTTGAAAACTAAGAGAAGAACCAACAGCTTGATTCTAAAAGCCAAGAGGAAAAAAAGAATCCAACATGATGTTATTCTTAGAGCATGCAATCGCCCTTCTGTCAAATGCTGTTGTTCTGCACACATGCCCTGCTGTGCCTCATTGTACCTCATCTCACCACCTAACCTCATTAAGTACTAAATTTGTTTCAAAACATATGAAATTTACGAAGATTCTCTGTGAAACAAACCAAAATAGCTTATATTTCTACTTCTTAAACTGTCCTGCGCAAAAACAAACTCATCAAGCTTCCAAATACATAAAACCACTCACTTTACACAAACTCACTTCCAACTACTTAACACTGAAAGTCTGGGATGCAAGAATATCATCGGTACACGCAGGGTCCACATGTTTCTCATCTTAATGCAGAAGCCCTAGCCTAAAATAAGGACTCCTTCCAAATCACAAATTCAAATAAAATCTAATACAAACTGTTCCGCATAAGTGTCAGAAAATTTTCACTCTATCGCGTATTCGGGATAAAGTTTCTTCACATAACGAACGTTTGCTACTAGACAATGAGGATTCCTTTCCAGGATGCTGAAAAGCAGTGTTTTGCTGCTAAGGAAGCAAAGCTCATGAAGCAAACAACCCAATCACCCCAACAACGACCCACCCATGGGCCACACCAACCCCCAAAGCCTGGAACAGCCTCCAAGAGCCCTTCATGTCCCTAAAGCTCTGGTTCGACAGCAGCCACAACACCGTCTGGCATTAATCAGGCAAGTGGGGAGCCACAGGGCTATCAGAAAACAACGGGGAAACTAAATGCCATCATCTTGTGTTAATTAGCTGAATTTAGTTGACATTAGACACTGATCTTTGTATCCTGACAGCCCTACGATTTTAAGTATGATACTGTTTATATTCTTGTAACTATGTCTGGACAAAAAATAATATTCAAAATCAACTTTTAAAGCATATGAATACTTTTTAGCTCTTCTGCTTCACTATTCTGCAATACTCATTGCTGCATCCAATCCAGTCGTCTTTACCTCTCCAAACTAAGGCTCGCTTTACAATATCAGTTAAAGAACCCAGGAGTGAACTCTGCCCAGCAAAAGTTTTGCAAGTCATGAATCCTCTCCATAACTGCCACCATAACCATGGGAAAATATTTTACAGCTGCAATAATCCCCTTTAAAGGAGATTACCCAGGTTAACAGCCGTGATTGAACACTAACTGGTCCCAGCTTTGTTTCAGTCCTTACTTTAGACACTTCGTTAACTACTAGTTATTGCTGAAGTACAGTGAATTTTGCTTGGTAAATCATTTTAAAGAGTGTTTCTCCATATATTAAAAGTCCTGAAAGAGAGCTTTTGCAAACAAATAAATTTATGAGTATGGAAAGCTACAGACACCGAGAAATCTTTTAACAATGCACAGCATTGTAGTGAGACACAACCCAACAGGAAAACCAATCTGCATATTTACTGATGCATTGTGAAGATTCGTTCAAAGCCTTTAACATAAGCCGTTGGTTACGCAGCACTGATTCGTTTAAGTTCCGATGATTTCTCCAAGTTTTAATTAGTTCTGAGAGGATGTTTTATCCAGAAGTCCCAAGTCCCCGTGAAGCAGACCTTCCCCTCCCTTCTTCCTGGGATTCAAGATGTCATGGGCCAAGTCCTGTGTATTAGACTGTGGTAGCGAATGGTAACATTCCTTGAACAGAAAGCTGCAGCACGTCCTGGGCTGCCAAACAGCACCTTGCATTTTTTAGCACCCAAAGTACTCCACAAAGACAGCACATTTATCTACATTTCACAAATGAACCCAAGCTACAGGGAACTAAAGTCATTTCCTATGGACTGATAGCCATGTAGTATTAAGGAAAAAAAAAATATCTACAGCAAAGGTTTTCTGAATGTCAGAGCAGCAGGGCTGCGGCAGAACGAGGCCAGCGAGACGAGCGGGCAGGTTTGCAATGGGTTTGCTTGAAACCCGCACCCCACATTTCCATCAGCACGGGGTCCCTGTTCACAGAAGCAAAGCAGCGCCCGCCCATCGGTCCCAACGCCCACTGTGCAGCTGGTTTGCTGCATCCCAGTTCTGTGTTCAGTCCTGGGGGTGACTGAGAAAACCCCATCCTATCGGAAGTGGACAGTTTTCTCTGAAGGTCTGCGGTACAGAATCATGGCTTTAGCTTCCTGTTTTTTTGCCATCTCGCTGCCTTCATTACAATGAAGTTCTGTGGCTGATGTTGCAAGCTGGCTTTGGCACATGTGGTTTGCTGAGAAGTGCCATCCTATCTATGTTTTCAGTAAGCCAAGCTATGAAAACAGTGAAAATCCTAAATTAAAGTGGAAGAAAGCAAAGGCATAATAGACCTCACCAGTTGGAAAGAAAAAAAAAAAAAAAAAAAAAAATCAGAGAAAACTCCATGTAATGCTTCTTTGTTACCATAGAACACCCAAAATTTCACACACCTACATGGCAACTGAGGAAAACCTACCTGAAAGAAGCATCTTTGGTCCAAGCCCTGAACTCATTAAGGCTGACAAACACATTCTTAACAGCAAGGTTATTTGATGAACTGATAAACCAAGAAGCTAGGCATTCAATGCTCATCCTCCTGGCAGCTTTTCCCCCAAAGAAAACCCAATTGGACAACACCATTTGATGGCACACTTAACTGACCATTGCACTGCTATTAGGTCTCAAATAAGAGAATAAGCTTCATTCTGCAACAGTTAAACTATAACCTTAACAATGCCCCAGGTACTACTTGATTCTTTACAGTCAGCTTTGGTTGAGATGTTTTAAACAAGCACTGACTGCTCAGGGATAAAGCCCTGAAGACAGTTAAAAGGAATTCACTGGGGATGCAAAAAGCTTAGCTGGGAAATATAAGTTACCACTGAAATATCCAAGTACAGTACACAGGGAGACTGCAATATCATCTACAGTCCCTTATCATCGCTCTGTTCTGTGCTCTGTACTTACGAATCACACACAAAAAATACGGTGAAAAAGCCACACGTGTAACTGAGCCTCACCTGCCTGTATATATCAAGTTAAAACAATTATTTAGGACCTTACTCTGCTTATGCAGCTTTTCACACTGCTCTACTAAAAGCAATACGATGGCAATCACTGAATGCCATCACAGGGCTCACAAGCCACTAAAGGAAATACTATCTACTACAGCGCAATGATGCACGAGGGCAGCTAAACCATTCACATTTCCCATCTAGGAGCACGCAGATGGTCAATTGTTGGAGTTTAGCTGATGGGTTGCTTGCTAAGCCACTGTAACACAGTCACTCAGGAATAAATGCTCAGAGCTCCCACTAAATACAAAACCAACCCCACCACAACCACACCACCAGGAGCCTTGTGTTCCTAATTACTTCAGATGCTTCTGATTACAAAGCCTCAGTAGGAACTGTGCTGCTCTGCAATGCTTCGAAGAAAAGGTACCATGCTCCTAATGCTCCTGCATGTGCTCTTTGACAACACGTGGTGCATCCCACTGCTGCACCGGGACCATCTTTGCATGGTTATTTGCTTCTGCTGTATTCATTATGTAACGTGGACACAACGTGCTTAAGTTTGCAGAAGCTAAAGGACCATTTTACAAGACACTTTCCCCCTCTCCATTTACTGGAGCCGATTGTATGTGTACACGACAGTAGTACAGATCACTCAAAAGGGTAAGATTATCCCGAATTCCCCTAAGAACTGATGCTGCAGCACCAGCCATTCTTCACTGTGGGTCTCGCTCCGTGGAGCGGGAAGCAGTTTTCTTTCCACATCACTGCAAGTGATAGCCAGGAGTCCCAAGTGACACAGCACTGCAGGGCTAACACTGCTGATGTATCAAGCTAGAACGAAAGCTCAATAATAGCCACGTCAAAAAACTTTTATTTACCACAGTGGGAGAATTTCTGTGAAACCACAGCACCATCATCTGGTGAAATGCCTGCCCTGCTTTTTGCCCTTCTGTTATCACCAGATTATTTTGAGCATAAACATTTTAATACCTATCTCAGCACCTCACAGGGTTTTACATTACAATATAACACATTTCATATAATTACATTTTGAATGAAAAAAGTAATTTGCTCAGTATTCTCACCACTGCTTTCCCCATCTTTCTAGTGCCAGTTCCATTAATTCTCCCTTTTCCCCAAGTCTCACAGAAGGGGATTTTCAAAAGCAATAGATCTTCAAGTGAGTTCTGGAAAAATCCCTCATCCAGAAAAATACAAATAAATCCCTGCCCAGCTTTGCTAGTACAGTCAGAAAGATAAGCATAAATCCAACTGCGGCTCAAATCCAGTCTTTTTGCAACCTAAAAAGTCTATTGGAAAGAAAGACTAATGGTTGCTTTACTGCACGTTACCTGTACTATTATTTTAAAATATATCCTAACTGTTAAATTAGAGAGACATTCCTGCCCAGTGAAGCTTTAATTCTGCCTTCCTTGCAATCAAATAGGATGTGATGACTCCATCTACCACCTCATTCTCTGAGGCACCCTATAAACCAGCTCTGAGAGAACAGCAGAACAGAGCTCTCGCCAAAGAGGAGAGAGATGAAAGCAGACATCATTATAACAGCTAAAAGAAGGGGTTTTATAATCTGATTTCCCAGCAAATTCCCATTGCCCTGAGCACCCTGAGGTGCAGGAAACAGCACCCAACTTCTACTGTTGATCTGCCACCCCATCTCCTCAGCCCTCCTTCCCCTCCTTCCCATTCAAACACACGCTGTTCACATCCCTATCATGGGACACAGACACAACCAGGACGTCTTCTCACCCTGCACTAACTCAGAGCAACTCTCACACTCCTGTCAGCTTTGGCATACCATGTGCACACACCGTGGTTCTTGTATTCTGGCGCTGGTGTTGAAGAGCTAACCCGGACCAGCAGCTCAGTGCACACAGTTACTGGTGATCAGTTGCTCCCCTTTTACAGTTTAGAACCCAAACAGACAATACGGGGAAAGAGATCCAGGGTGCAGAGCTGTGGTGCTCTGACCCAGCCTCTCTCAGCACTGCGGCACACCATGGATTTACTAGTCCAGGTCACCCCTAGCTTAATAACCTCCTTCCAACACTACTCAGTACACACTTACTCTGCAGGACCCTTACAATTCACACATAGCACTAGGGCTCCAAACAGGGACACGTGAAACAGGGCCACCAACAGACCGAAGTCCCCTCCTCTGCTGTCAAAGACAACCGTAACACAAGCCCTTCAAACAGTGACAACAAACTGAAACACTGGGGGTTTGAAAGTCAAAGGATTCAGACGTAAATATCATTTAAATTAAACTTACTAGCTACTAAACAGCTATTACTTTTAACAAGGCAAAATACAATTGCAGTGGTGAAAAACAGCAGGATTCAGACTTTAGAACATTCTTGTAAAAACATTTAAAAAACCCAAAGTATTCACATTTTCAAGAGTTTGGCAATAGCCTTCAACCATTAGCTTAAATCCACCTGGATGCCTCCATTCTCTAAAGCACATGAACTAAACTATATGTTTTCTGTACTCGCGAGTTCTGTTGTCCCCCATCACCACTCCCCCTAAAACTGGGGTGTTAGCCAAAGCCTGAGCTTTGCATGCTACAGCTTGAGAGAGGGGACACACAAAGCCAGCACCGTACAGAGCTGGAAACAACACAAAGGCAAGTAATTGTTCTAGATGTGAGACAGGTCAGAAGTTGTCTGACCTTTCAGTTGTCCAGCAGGCCAACTGAAAGTTGCTTGTAACACAACAAATCCAAACCATGCAGTAGGCATTTGCCATCTGTCTGGGACACATTTGAAATATCAGATCATCCCAGCTCGCGGCTGCTTCTAAAGTCCTGAGGAGGACTTTAAGATGTTCAAACTTCCTTTGCTTCCTTTACTCGATGTGCTACCAGAGCCCCTGCAAAGTAGGGGACATAGCATAGGGCAGCAGATCATTCCAGTACTGGAGCACAGGAGAACTCAGCCCAGTCCCCAGAGCGCGACAGACCTTAAGGACAGAGCACCCAGCCCGACCAGCAGGGACTTTCAAGCTTTGATCAGCTGATGAAGTTGCAGTGGGGCATTTACTGAGTGGTTTTTAAAGCAAACACCATTGATCTCTTGCTGCAAAATGTAGCACCTAAATGACAAATTCAGAAGCGGCTCAGGTACCTGGTCTGGGAGCGGGGAAGTGCAGAGTACGGTGACCTTCAGCCACTCCAAGCGCTCTGGTCTCTGTTGTCCATCCCGCTGTTGCCTCCAGCTGGATTTAAGGACCATTCCAATGAAGCAAAGCAAGGACTTGAGGATGTCCGTCTTCCATCCCGGGTGACTGCTCTGACAACCAGCCTTCTGAACCATTGCAGGGGTGCATCTCCTCATGTGCAGAACGCTCATCCAAGGAACCCTCCTGAAAAGTTTTAACAAAGGCAATACGCTTCAGGAAAATGTTTTTCTCATTTTGAGAAGCCAGCATTTTCTAATATTAAAAAAGTCACTGAAAAATTCAAACCCAGCTCCAATTATTATCCTAAATTATTACCCTACTCCTCTGGGCACTTCGGGAGAAAGTCCTTTCACCATGTTTCACAAGCGTATTCACATGAACTTGCTCTACCCTTTGCTTTACCTGCCCACTCTGTTCTGTGCAGTCTCCTCGGGAGGCAGCAGCTCAGTTCTTCCACGGCAAAGGAACGAGAGAACCGGCTGTATTTGCTCCCTGGAGAGGCTGGGCTGCTCTCAGCAAATGCAGTTTGTGTTTCTCCAGCCAGACCGAGGCTGTGCAGCCATTTACAGTCTCGCTCCATTTTCCCAAACGAGCTACACAACTGTCTTTCCCCCAACCACCCCATGGTTCACGGTCTCTTTTGAACCCTTACCTGAGCAGGACACAAAAGCCAGCCTATGCAGCAGTTTTTCAGTATGGATTTCCATTCTTTCTGGTCTCTCCTGAGATTATGTCAAACTAGTCTCAAGTGAATTATGTCAAACATTCACAAGTGGGGCCGGTGGAAACAAACAATAGCCACATGGAAATCACACCCAAACCAGACCCAGATCACAGGCCAAGGCTACGAAAGACAAATTGCTGCAGACCATTAGCTTAAAAAAATAGAAGTCACACACGAACAAAGTCTGTTTAGCCTCTTGAGAGTAAACCCACTGATGGAGAAGGCCAAAAAAAGACAGTACCAAAACATAGCAGCTGCATCCACAGGTATTTCAATACATGAACACTCAATAGTATCTCAAAGACTTGTTACTACCAGTCAGTGAGCAAAAAACATTTAGGAAACTGAACATAGTTCGTTAGGCAATTGGGAGCATGGACACAAAGCAGCTACGCTGGCACTGCACAGCTCATTGTTTCACATCACAATCGACGAGACTCCACTGATGCAGATTAAATGCAGCTGCAAGACTCAAATGGACGAGATGGACAAAGTGCTGGGGAAAAGAAACAGAAGAATGCGAAATTCAGCTGTCATACGTTATTCATGAAAGGCCATTTAGTGAACATTTCAACATGCATCTTTGGTTATTAAAGGAAAAACAGAACATTTAAGATTTAAATAAAAATTTGTGGAAAAAAAAAGTTGTGCAAAAGAGCTATTTATCTGCACTACTGGGTACTAAGAGATTGTCTATACCAAGGGTTTGTATTGAGCGATAGCCACAGTCACGATTCCTCACCAATAAACAAAGGATCACTGAAAACTCAGTTGCAGTGCTTCTCCCCAGCAGATTTTGGAATCTGCAGGCATTTATCTCAACTCACTAAAGCAAGTACAACTGTCTTTTGCTATATCAGAAACTGAAAAGCTGCCAGCAACACTTAAGTATACTACAGAAAACATTCTGCACGACTTCCATCTGGTATTCATCAATCTAACTGGATGTAAGGATGGCATATGTTAGTATTCTCACACAGCCTAGAGAAAGTAATCATCTTGCCCTCCTTGATGCAAACATCACTTCTTTTTTTCCCAAACAGATATCTTTATTTAGTAGTTTTTAACATGTTACAAACACTTCCATTCCCACTGGAAGTACCAGCCCACTGGACGGTGTATGTTTAGTTCTCCCAAAGAAGTCTATCTGCAAGTAAATCAAAAAGTCAGGCTACAGAGAAAGCTCCCGGTGGTTTGCACCATGGAAAGACACATGGAGCTTTCTCTATGCCCACAAAGTAGAAGCTCCCTCTACCTGAACGAAAGCCAAAATTCAAACCCACTTTATTTTCCATCATTAGTAACACGAAATTTGCTGCAAGTCTATTGTAGCGACAAGCTAAATTTTTCCAAGATTAAGGCAGTTAAATCCCAAGATTTTTACTTTTGTTAACCAGTATTTTCTACTGTTACTGATAGCACAGACCTTCCAGCCAGCTTTGTTACAGACAGTAAATAGCTGTGTCTAGGTGAAGTTAACTACAGAGATTTACTAAAACACAGAGTGAAGGTTTAAAGAATTAACGCAGTTGCATTTCTAAGCACAAAGCAAATGGGCGAGCTAGCCGCACCCTACAAAAAGACCCAAAATACCACAGGAGTTCCGATTTCTGACTGATAAAACTCTGCTCCAGAGACAGCGGGAAGTGCAGTGAACGCACGGCGAGATTCTCTTGCACATAAACAGACACCAGGTTGGGTTCCAGGCTCAGAGTACAGACACAGACCTGCTCACGTTTCAGCCAGCAGATGCGTAGCTGAGCTCGCTCTGCCAACAAAGCACAAGCTTGGCGTTTGGGGGTTGTTTTTTTCTCGTTTCTTATAGTTTTTGAAACTATTGCTATTAAACAAATGAAACAACAAGAAACCCCAGACAATGATGGGGGAATACATAAAGGAATTCATCAACTATTAAAAACCAAAGCCAACAAAACGCTTCTCAGTATTTTATATTCTATTGATAACAGCCTTTTTTTCCCCCCCTCACAACTATTTTCTTTGACTCTAATGTCCCATTCCTGCTCTCCGCATTCCATGGTATTAAACCCCTTGAAAATGAATGAGAAACACACAAACCCAAATAGCAAGCTGGCAGCAAATTGTACCAACTACAGGGAAATATAATAAAGCTTTTAACGTCCCCAGCCAAGAACAATCCAGTAAGGATTATTTCTAGTGCTTTGCATTTCAAAAGGAAGATGAAGAAGAATTTTTCGCCAACATGGCCAGAAAAATGTGGTGTGGAGGGGGGACTAGAGTGGTAAACCTGATCCAGAGAGTCTTTTCTGGCCTTTCGTACTTTCCCAGAGTTAGCGGTTATTTCTCACTGTAGGACAGGCTTTAGACATTCAAACACAAATACTTGCTTTTGAGCAATATGGACTGTGCTGAGAGACAAGCCTGGCAAGAGAGAAGCCAATTTATCTGAGAGTGCTTGCAGAGCACGAGGAAGGGCCGTCCAGCAGACACCTCAGCTCACTCATCCTGTCTCCTGTTACAAGCTTTTTATTCCCCACTTCACTCCTATAGCCCTTGTCACCCAGTCCAGCACAAATTCACCTTTCTCAAAAGGCAGGTCCTAATTTTCCATCTCTATTTTAGACAAGGTTGTAGCAACACAGTGGACAACAGCATTATCATGAGCGATCGCTGCCCAAGTTCTAGGGGAAAAGTGTTAAGTGTCAGTCTTTTCAATGTTCAATACAATTGTTTAACACAGATCTCATAACAAAAGAGGAAAGTTGCAGTCACCTCTCTGCCTCATTTGGACAGAACAAACCTGCTATTGGGAGATGAAGGTGCAACAGCTCCCAGGAAGGAAAAGTGGAGACAATTACCTTCATGCTTCCACCCTCCAGTCTACTCCTTGCTGAAAGCATTACTGTCACAGGAAGAAAAATATAGAGTATCAGATTTCAAGGACATGAGAGAACATCAAGTCTTACCGCTCCAAGCATGACACATGGCTTCAGCAGCGTATTCCTGCAACAGGAACACAACTTCTGCTCGAGCGTGACTGTTTCTTTTAGAAATAAGTAACTTGAACTGCTCAGTGACCAATCCCCCTTGTGTAGAGCAACATCATTCTAAGGGTTAAGCACTTTCAGTGATAAAATTTCATACCAAATCCATAGTTTCAATACAGCAAGTTTCAGATTCCACATCACTGCAAAACACAGGCCAACTAAAACTAGATGACAGTCAAAGCTATTTTAGGGTCAGAACCATGGTCACATTAATTACCAGCACCTATATTTCCCTAGGAGTTTTTTTGTCTGTTTTTTGTTTTGTAGCGGTGTTTCTTGTAAAACCAGCAAAATCTTCAAACATGACAAGCATCTTCAAAGAGCAGAGTTCTCAGAGCGCTGGTTCAGCTCAAAGCAATGAGGGCCTCCCCGCTCACCGCAGGCCTCGGCTCACCAGCTCTCGCAGGTCCCTAACGAGTCTTCCTACGCATTCTCCTTTTCTGCACTTTCAAAGGCGTACATGCAGATGAACTTGGAAGAAGGGGTAGAAAAGTCATTTTAATGCAAAGTTGGGAGTCTTCCATACACAGACATCTTCTAGGACTTCTCTCAGAATTCTGAAAGGAAATCTATACTGCCTATGTTTAGTTTTACCATATTAAAGCTTTGGAACAGATGAAACAATAGCTATTGATTTCAGTTATAACTGCCCATTATTCTGTTTTCAGCAAGACCTAGTTCAGCAAATTGAATGGAAGCAGGAGCGATGTTTTACAGCAGTATCATATTAATGATTTGTAGACTAATAATGTCTTATCAAGCTGAGTATCAGGAAGCCAAAAACATAAAAATGGAAGATATGTCCTCAAGCTGCATATTTAGTCAATCTATTCAACACGTACAGTGCTATGATGTAAAAATGAAGTACACGTTCAGTTGCGCACTCTCTTGAAGCAATTAAGTCTTAATAACTTGACACTTGGCCATGACTTTCCTGCTTTGCCATCTACGTTTTACATCAAGCAAGTAATATAAAAGTGAATAAAAACCTGTGAAGGTCCTTCTAACCTTGACAGTCTGTCGTATTGTGAAAATAAGAGTAGATCAAGAATTGCTCTTATTTTTCTGGTCTTGCTTCTCATCCAAACACATAGATTTAAACATTTACATGCCTATTCATAATTTATTGGAGCATTCACAGCTCATACCATAAATACAGGTCTAGCCTGCAGGAAAAACAATGACTAACAGTTGGAAGAAAGCATTCCAATTAGTTCTTGTGAAGCAAACCCACGCTCACTGCTTGGTCCTCAGGAGCCAGGAAAGTCCAATAGGAAAGTCTGACATCAAATGTGCCATCCAGAAAAATATATCACTTTCAAATAGCAAGAGCAGTCAGATCACAGACTGTGATTTTCTCTCCTGGCACATACCAGTAGGAAGACTTATCTTTAAACAAGTTCCCAAAGATCTGAAGCCCTTAAGGAGGCTGATGGGGAAAAGCTGTGCTCCGAGATGTGTTCCCACCACTGGGACATGCTGCCTTCTGCTTCAGAGGACCTGTGCCAGACTAGATGTTCTCTTCCAATTTCAGTGTTAAGTACGGAGACAAAACCAGAGCCAGGAGATGCTGCCTAAAGTTACTGCTTACCTACCACCTCTTGTTTGTGCAAGATGGGGATCCCACCCTGGCCACGTTTGCCAGTCAGCAGCACTCTCTCATGAGAAGAACTTGTTTCTCTCAGCGATTTCCTCTCATCACAACGTTCGGCCTTGCCAAATGCCATTCCAAATTCACTTCAGTGCCCCCTTTGGCATCCCTGCCACAGACTGTTGATCCTTAGATTAATTAGCCAGAAAACACAAGCATCACTCAATCAGGTAGCATTTGTATTTCTCCAAATCAGGCTGCACCGAAAAAACCCTTCTGCTCCAAGACTCCTCATCTCCACGGTCCCCCTTCCAAGACACTGTGCACCTCCAACCTAAATGCACACTTTGAAGATAAACTAAAGACTACAGTTTGCATACGCTCTGCAGACTCAGCAACAAAAAGCATTTTGCAAATAAAAAAAAACTCAAAGACAAACTAAAGTGGATGCAGATTTACCTAAAGGAGCCCTGATGTCTCTTCTTTCCACGTCCTCCCCTTTATTACGAAAAGCTGCCATAGCGTGCGCTGCATCAGGTGCCACAGCCACGGTTGGAGGCCGTGGATCGCGCTGCTCAGATGAGGACTGTACCTGCTTTGGTTTCCACTGCACATGGTCATGATTAACAGCTTGCTTTGGAAAGACACAGGGATGCTGGAAACAAGTGCGTCTGGAACGGGTTCCTCATGTTAAACCATCTTTCTAGCGCACTGAATGGGTTTCATGGTAAGAGTTGTCAGCGTACTCTAGTAGTCCAGATAATGTTTTTTCTAGGGTTTTAGAACAGAATTTTTTTATTTTATGCCCTTCTGGAAGATGAAGAACATATGGAATCTGAGATGTGGCCAGGTCAGTTTGAGCCAAGTGGCTAGGAAAAAGGTAAGAGCAGAGAGATTGAATGAATATCAACAGCCACCTCTGTTCAAATAAAAAGCATGTTGTCTTCCTGAATATATTATGCTAAATCTACATGTAAATGAGAAATATATAAATAGAATTGGGCATTAACTGACATTAGATTTCTCTTTTTTTTTTTTAATGGAGAGGAGGCAGGGGATGTTATTAAAGGAGTTAAATTCTAACATCTGTTTTTAATTCTAGCAGCTTATTTGTCTGTTTATACCTACAGGCTTTCAAGACATCATTCAACACTGCTAATTAAAGCTGACAAGTTTTGTTCACTGCGATGCTTCCTGGTATCCCTGCAAGGCACTAACTCATGTCAGTTCTGTCACTGCAGGTGACACTGCTGCTTGATGGAGAGATGACAAGAGGCCAGAGAGCCCCCCAAGGGCTGAGGAGAGGTTCACCTTGTCCCCTGTCAGACAGAGGAGGGAAGAAGTGACGGATGGCAGGGACCATTGCTCCATCTGCAAGCACTCGTCTCATCTCCAGGCTGGGTCAGCATCCTCCAATTTTCTGCCATGGCTGACTTAAAACACAAATCCACGGCAATATTCTCCAGAATATCTCTAAAATGCCACAGAATTGGGCCTTCAATTTAATCGTATTATACCAATTCTATTCAGAGAAAACATGCCATGTTACACACAAACACACATTCCGGTTTTTCTTAGCAGCAAGATCCCCATCTGCAGTCATGCCCTAAGGAAACGTGCTGTTTGTGCTTCAGTAAAACAGCACAATGCAGATCCTAGAGAGCAGTCCATGCCTATGAAAGCAATTGCCGAAGCGCTTGATTTGGCTCAGATAAAATTAAGCACCTTCTGGAAGAAGCCACAAGGACAAATGCCAACAAGTTTATTCATTGCTTCATATTCTGGACTTCAGACTTGATAGATCCAGGCATGGATGCTGTTAGCCATTTACATACATTTTCATTTAAACAAACCAACCAACCCTATGCCAGCGAGAGAATACTGGTGGAAGGTGAAGCAAGCAGGCCAGCCCATTATGAACTCCCAGCCTGTGAA
Organism: Pampusana beccarii; assembly: GCA_013399365.1. NCBI lineage: Eukaryota > Metazoa > Chordata > Aves > Columbiformes > Columbidae > Pampusana > Pampusana beccarii. Next base: position 27,278 of record VWYH01008419.1, read on the forward strand.
CTCTTCACATCGTATACACTTTTCAGTGCGCTAAGCACAGTGTCAGCAACGCAACAGGCACACGGGAGATTGCTGGGATCCACAGCAGACCGAGATGTGCAAGAAGGAGAAAACCCAGAGGGATAAGGTATTGATCAGCAGTTGTGCACATCTTGTGGCTCATTCACTTTTTGCCAGAGGTTTTTCTTATTTTTTTCCTCACATAGAAGTTTCACAATCGGAACAGACTTTGGTTTTTTTGAACAACCAACAGGCTTTCAAGTGTATTTTTAAAGCTGTTTCAGGCTGGAAGAGGCTTTTTGTGACACAGCCATACCTGGGGCCTGGCTCCCTGGGTGAGGTGTCTAGACATCTCCACAGCGACATTAACAACTGCACAGCCCAGTGCTCCATTGAATCCACTAGTTTTAGCATGAGGAGTCATTTCGTGCCCCGGGTTGCCATAATCAAACCCATCTGTTGCACGAAAATTAGCAACAGCCAACTTGAGTGCAAAGCACAATATGCCCAAATCATCTGGTTTTAAGATCATCTTTCCCTCCTAAAAGACTACATGAAATACCACACAACATCAGACACCACTTCAGTTGCTTCAAAACTCACATGAAGTCCAAAAATCCACTCTGAGGAGAGACAAACTTCAAGGAGGAATGGTGGCTCTGACAAGCAATTCCATCCACTACCGCACTGCATGCTAGAAATGGAAAAATAATGTATTCCAAATACCTCCACAAAAACAGATTAAAGCAATTCTCTGAATCCTGGAAGAACCAAAACCAATCATAAAGAAAACGACTGTTCATTTAAACTATTTTTTAGCCTCATTTGTCTACGGCTACACTTTCATAGTTCGATACACAAAAAACATTATGACAGATGTGCAAATCTGATATTTTCAGGCAGGAAAGGTGAAATCCCTATATATGAAAGGTTGAAGTCTGATCTTTAAAAAAAGCTTGCAGCTCATTTCTGTCATCCATCTTTCTCTCCTTGATGCAACAAGAAGACCCACAGCTTAAGGAAAATTATGATTTTGTCCACAAGGAAAAGAACAACAGACCTCTTCAGATGGAGCCAAGAATTCACCTTTGTGCAAAAACACTCTGGAACTTCTCAAAGAAAACAAGGAGAGAGGCAAAAAGAAAAATCAGACTCTCTAGGTTTTTAGATACAAAATTTTGAAAAGAGTAATCATGTGTAAGTATTTCCCAATAATTGAAACGCATTTCGTTTCCTTCCTTCTTTCCTCGTCTCGTCTTGGTACTGCTTTTCCACAATTACTGAGGTGGAAGATATTTTTTCAACTGCCACTTTTGCTCTGCAGAATAAAAAATTGTATTTTTTCTTCTCACTTTTCCTCTTCACACTTCGAGCGGTTGTATGGTTTTTGCCAGCCTCACATCTAAGAGATGCTGTTTACCTATTAATGTTACGTCCCTCAGGTCCAATAGGCTAAAAGCACATTAATTTTTCTTATAAAAAATAAAATAACTTTTTTCTTTACATTATTCTTACATATATGTTACTCTATTGGTCTGGGATGCTGAGAGCCTTTGAATTACTCTTTCAAAGATAAAATTGTTGATGTCACAAGGTATCGCACCCTCCATTTGTAGGGTGGTTAACCATCAGAACATTCCTCTGGCTGGGGCTCTCCAAACAGCAGAACCATGGCCAAGTGCAGCCTCTAACTACAACTGAACTCCGGCCACCTTGCAAACTCAGGTTGAAAAGCTTGTAGCACAACAAACCCAAATGAACAGGGCCCAGAGGGCAAAGTGCATCACACAAAACCTCAGGAGCACTTGGAGCTCCCACCTGTGAAGGCACACAGCACATCCACGTACAAACCTCAGAGCAGGTTGCTATGAGTATATCCATTAAAAACAGTTGACAGTTGCAGAAGTTCCCTAAAGTGATCTTCTGGAACAATTAAAATGCATCAAAATTAACAATACCTATGATTTTATCAAAAAAATCCTCACGAACAAGACATTCGGTCTATAGGAGGCAATAGGAAACCAGCAAAGCACTTCATTTTAGCAATGCTTTGGGGATGCGAATGCTCTGTATTTTCTTTTTAAATGCTGAGTTGCCTAATTGAAATGCAGCTCATATAGCACCCAGGCTTACTTCTGGATCACTAAGAAATTGGTCCGATTTGAAAATGTCAGGATCTGGTTAGCAATTCAAATGACCACAGTGGTAATTACGGCTTTTCATGTTCCAGCATGTTGCACTGCATCAAAACTGACACAAATGCCTGGTTTTGTAATATCACAGCATGGAAATAAATGTCCAAAACGATATGAAAATGTACTAGTAAGAGATTAATAACTGTTCTTCTAGGAAGAAAGATGGCTCTTTTCAACCAGTATATTTTAAAAACCCTTCTCTGATAGCATCTCTCCTTGAGGGAAACTGAATTATATTATCACTCATAAGATGTAATCATTTCTGTCAGCACCAGTCAGAATATTTGAAGGAAAAGAGGAGGAGAAACAGGGAAGGGGTTGGGGGAAAAATAGTGCAATCTTATTTATAAGTCCAGAGAGATACTACTTAGAGGTTCCCCTCCAGCATTTTGTTCTCTCTCCCACCAAGCAGACTAGAACATATTTCAAGTGTTTTATTTTGATCATAAAGTTGAGGAACTATGTGGATAGGGAGCAATGCATCATGAGCGATGTGCTCAGCTCCACAATCTTTGGTACCAATGCGTCATTTTGAAATATGGGCCTAAAGCAATATGCATAAGGGAAACTTTTTTCTTTTTCAGGGAAGAAGGAGGAATAAAAGGTCTTTTGAAATCTAATGTGCCCCCAGAAGTCTGTTTATGAAATAAAATGCATAAAGCAAGCAATGTCTTTAGTAGTTCTCTTGTGCAGCAGCCAAACCACACACCAAAGCCACTCAAGTGCCTTCTGGGTACAGAACGGTTTAAACAGAGAACACCACATGGTAATTCTGCCTTTTGCACAAAGTCTATGGGGTGGAGATACCAGTCAGCACACCCCACGAGCAGCTTCAGTCCTATTTTGCCATCCAATAGATCACAAAACACGCTCTCTAATCACATACGTGACTGAGAGCACAATGAAGAGACTTGCGCAATGTCCTCCCAGGTTGACTTGAGCCTCAGAGGAAGGTCCACACTTTCTCTGCAGCGTCTTTTCTTTCCACCTGGCTAAAAAGGTTGGGTGTCCATGTGTTTATCCATGAGGATAAGAGATTTTGTGTTGGACACCAACAGTGTTGCTGTTTCGTGGGGCTGGTTTTGATCTACTAGCCTTCCTACAATCGGCCGCTGAGTTAATCCTACACAGTTTCCCTGTCTCAAGTACAAGTGCAAGTCTTCGAGGAATGCAAATTCCATGACAGAGTTCCAAATTGTACCCTTGGAGAAATACGGATTTTACTATTGGAGGTGAAATAATCACATAACCTTTCCTTAATTAAAGCAACGCAGCCCAGGAAGGATTTTGCAGGAACTAACACTTCATGTAGCTCATTATCTGGGGAAATTTATTAGGCACATCTTTTCTTTTGAACACATGTGCACATTTTATGTGTATTTTCTGTAAAATTACACATGCACATGAGGTACAAACAATACACCGACGCACGCCAATGATCAAAACTTCCAAACCATCGGTATGTGGTTTGACTGGGCTATTGACTGGACTTCAAAGAGCTCCAAAGGCATTAGGAAATGAAAGATATTTGCACACCGGGGGAGGCTGCAGCGCATTGTACACGAGCCCAGATGCTGAAGACTCCCCTGAGCTTCCACCCTCTGTCACTACACAAACTCAGCTGGCAGCTTTTCTCTCAAACTTACTTACCGCAAAGGCAGCATCTTACAGGATTTCAAACGCAACTTCTACGTCATTGAAAAAATAACTGTATTCAAACCTCTCATTTACATTTAATGAAAACATTACAAGAAATAAGAACGAACACATCCTGAATATATTCAAGACTAAGTACCATACAACACATGAATCAATTTAGACCAGCAGGAGAAACTGGCTGCCTGCCTTATTTCTCCCCAACTTATTTCTCTCCCAATAAAATTAAAGGGGTGTTAATACTCCCTGTCACCCAAAGAATGTTTTCCAACATTTTCAGAAGGAAGGTAAATTTTGCAGAGAACTGCCTGTTAACTTCACAGCTCCTTCCAGACTTGGGAGGAAGAGAACTACAGCCAAGGCTGCAAACCAAAGCTCCAGCATTACTGCCATGCTCAGCCAATCCTTCCATACCATCTCAGCAAGAAAACAAGGTGTTACTATGGTATGACATGAACCACCATGAAAACTTCACCTTCTCTACTGCATGGGAGAGAAAAAAAAAATAAATATATGTAATATAGATATATCTATATCTATCTATAAATATATATACACACACACTAACCAGTAACTACACAAGGGAAATCAATGAACTACTATTCCACCACAATTAAGAAAAAAAATTATTCTAGGTAAAAATCAAACCTTACACACTCTACAAACTTATTTCTTACTCCAAATAAGCTTCTGTCCAAAATCAAGGCCTTATTGTACAGCTGGGATATCCTAACATATTGATTGAAGACAAAACCACGGAGCTCTGGTGAACCGATGGGATGATGCAGAAGTCAGGGCTCATCTGGCACAAGGTTAGTTCGAGCATTGCTTGTCTTTATAGCATGGGAAGTAATAACAAAAAATTGCAGAGTCATTTGGAGTCCATTTCTGCTAGGAACTTTCTGGTGATAAAACCTCATAAATTCACACACTGAAAATGAACCAGGGCACCCAAGCTTACAACAGATTATGAGATATCCACACAACTGTCCAGTTCTTCTTATGCCACCTTTCTTTTTAGATGTAAAAGTAAAAATATTTAATCTCAGTTTAAAAAAAAATATTCTCAAAGTATCAACAAGCAGAGACTCTCTATTGGGTTAACTTAAAAAAAAAAAATCGCAATACTTTTAATTCATTTGTTTCTATAATATTTCACTTAATAGGAGCGAACAGTGTGCCGCTGTGGCAAAGAAAACCAACAGGGTGCTGAGCTTTCCTTTAAGGATCTCAGTCTTGTGTAAGACAAAACCAAGCAAGAAATTCTGAGGCTTAAACTACGAACTATTGGAGCACAGACCTTTTCCACCCAGGTCTCAGCATTAAAAGGGCCCATCATAGGACACAGGCTCCTAAGTGGGAGTTACAAACAGCCATAGTAGTAGTAATTAAAAAAAAAAAGGCAAAGAGGCAGATTGGATTCCCAGTAGACGAACGCAGTCTAACAATTTACAACGAACACATGTTTGAAGTCAACTTCAAGTAATATGCTAACAAGAATTATGTGCATCTGTTTCATGCTCCCTGAGAATAATGCCATCAAAACTGAATTCAAATGTTTCAAAGCTACAGAGAGCCTGAGCGTGTCTTTGACTAATTAAAATTAACCACATTACTGAGGTCACAAGCTCAGCCCTTTGGACATTCACAAATTCTGGCTAAGGTCACTTCATCAAGCAAAATAATGAATGTCTGTGTTCAAAAGGCATGAACAATACATTTTTTTAATTATCATATTACTGGATTGAGGGAGATTTATGGAGTTATTTGAATGTTGGAAGACCCACAATAGCACTCTTCAGTCATAATACTACAGAGACATAACAATATGCAATAAAATTAAAAAAAAACAGGTCAACACTAGAACATCAGCTGAATTACTAATAAGGCTAAAATAGTGTTTGATACAGAAGCAACCTATTTTCACTAAAGAACATCAATCAGCTTTAATTTTCTTTAAAATTCAAATAAACAGAAAAAATGTAGATTTAACTCTGGTTTGAATGCATGTTGCTGAGGCCATAACATCTTTCAAGTTCCTTACATAATTTATAGATACACTTTTCCTAGGTCAAATGTAAAAGGGAGCAGAGAATCAGCACCAGTCTCTAAACAGAAAGCTCAAAGTACTCCAACAAGTTAGTTTTTTCCAGGCTTCATTTTTCTATAATATAAAATGGGGAAATTAAGATCATGATACAGAAAATAAAGATTAGGATTCTCAGACTGCACTATGCAGGAAACCAGACCGGCACAGTGACAATGGATGAAAATTGGGAATACACCAGTAACACCGTGTTACCGGACAGGAGGTGCTGGGAGGGCTGAGCCAAGGTGCGCAGTTCTCTGCGGTTGTCCCTGTACCAGCTGCTCCACTTCTCAGTGCAAACAGTTCCCTACGGGGAGGAGCCTCTGGGTATCGCTGCAATATAAATAAATGTTTAGGTGAGAAAATAACAGTTCTGAAGTCCATTATTTCCTTTGCAAAGCATGGAAATCCTTGCTGAAGCATTCCCCCTGGGATCTGTTCCTGTCTGCACATAGATTTACTCGCTGTGTTCCAACTGTCCCACACGACTATAGGCAATTTATTTTTTTTTTAAGCATATTGGCACTAAAAAGTCTGAAACCTACTAAATGAAAATAATCTTCTTATGTCACAAAATAAAAGCCCCCTTATTCTACCAGACACCGAGCTGATTATTGTATGAATAAAGCTAATCAGTGTAATTACACAGTTTAAAAGCACATGCTGTGGACCCACAGACCATCACAGACAATACTCTAGGTGCCAGCTGTGTTTCAGATTTGCTAAATTAGAGTTTGCTGTAAAGTTCTTTTAAAAAAAAGGACATTGGTTTCAAATTATTCTTTCAAATTCAATTATATAAAAAAAGAATTGGAAGAAGCTCCCTACCATTTGCTTTCCAGCCAGAACATTTTGTCATAATCTTACAATTCTGAAGATGAAGCACAAGAATTTCACGCATTGTGGTGCTACGTCAGAAGAGAGCTGGATTTAGAAACAGTCCCAACTCAATTGCCCTGAGAAAGCCAAGCAGCATTTCATTAGGCTGCTACACCACAGGCATTATCTTTACCATGTAATATTTTAGCATTGATAAGGCTGCCAAAGGCTTCTAACCACAGAAATATTGTTCAGTTGTGGGGTTTTGTTTTTCATTTTGTTTTTTAAAAAAGTAACCCACAAGGTACCCAGCAGCTTTATCTAATTAACTAGAAAGAGATCAAAGTGCATTACTGTCACTTCTACAGAGAGCATTTTAAGAGACAAAAATGGAAGGGTCAGTGTGATTGCCTTTTTCTTTTTATTCCCTGTGGCAGGCAAAATTTCATTTAAGACTTCCCAAGAAATTCATTGTCTATGATCCGGGAATTCCAGCTTTACCTTTACCCAGTTAATCCAGCTCTAAACTGAAGTATCAACGACATTCTCTTGCATCCAGGTTCAGCAGCTCCAGGTTGAAAACCACTTGGACATTTCTGGCCTGGTACCCTGCCCTCAACAAACGCATCTGATGCTCACGCAGGGCCTCTTGGCTGCTCGCTTCCCCGGCCATCTGTCCGCATGGCATCCTGCCCGCTTACCAGGGGACGTGCCAGTTTTATGAGGGCAGAAACGCCAAGAAGAGGTGGTTTGAAACGTGTAGCCAGCACATTAATTCACTGCCATCTTGCCTTAATGCCCCCTTGTTCCACCAGCTCGGGGAAGGCAAGAGCAGCCACACTAGAAGAGGCCAGAGGTCCATACAGAGTCCTCTCCCACTCCTGACCGATGTCATTAACGCCTGCCCTAAGACAAAACAAGAGTATCAGGAGCTCAGCAATTACAAAATAACTTGCTCATCAAAAGCCTGGGAACGTTTCAGCTGAGAACAGGCATATGGGCTTGTCTGCAGAAAGTGCTATAAACCCCAGAGTGAACCCTCTCTGTTAAAAATGGAAATGCCTCAACGCTGTTTAACATGTAAAGCAAATTAAAGCCACCCCAGCTCTGACACAGTGCTTGTATAGAGAGGTTTAACACATTTAATTCAATATATAGTTGAAATTAATTTGAAACTACTTCACTATGTTGTTTTCTGTTTTCTTATCTCCACAATGGAGACAAGCTTTAAACTGAACTGTTTTACTCCCAGAATATGATTAATAGGGATGAAAATACAACTAGTCCTTCTATAGCTTCATTCCTGTGAATGTTAAAACCCTGAAGAACGAACACTAGTGCTTAATTTTCCTTCCTGTTCCCGTAAGTCTTCACATGCCTCCCCTCACACTAACATATAAAACAATGAACAGAAACCACCCGCAAGACTGAAGCCTTAACGGTATGTCATGGGTAGGGAACCTTCGGACTGGGGAGGTGACACAGCCCGTGGTGAGGACGGGGACACACACCCGTGACAGAAGCCAATTCCACTTGGTAACGAGGTAGGTGAACTTACATGGGATCAGGAACAACTGTAAATCATTTCCCACTCCCGTTTAAGGAAGCAGTGAGGAAAGAGGAGGTTGCAGACTGTAGGAATCGTACTGGGAGGACTTGCCCTTGTGCCACGTTTCACGCCACTGCTGTAGCCTCAGCACCATCGACAGATAGGCCCTACATCGCTGCCACACGCAGAGCACAGATTAAAAATCAGCCTCAAGGCTAACAGCAACAACACAGGACAGAGCAAATTGCACGGCATTAAAAAGCAAAGCTGCGGCAGTTCCAATACACAGGGCTCCTCAGAGGAGGTGAGATCCAGCCAGCGCACATAAACACAACTGACCTTTTTTGGCAGAGATGAGATTTTTTGTAAATACATTTGATTTCCCCAGTTATATGGCACAGAAAGGTGTAAATTTTGAAACGCATTTGAACACTGAGTACAAAATGCACACTTTCCAGCCCTGAACTCAGAGTTCTATCCTTATCAGCACTTTTCCTTATAACTTTGTCTTAGTCTCTCTCCCGGCCTTTCCCCCACCCTTCCCACCCCAAACTCCTGTCCAGCTCTCGGATAACCTAAGGCCAGAATTCCCAAATACAGGCACCTGTATTTCCCAAGGTGGCTACAACAAGCTCCCCCCGACCTCTGCCTGCTGCACCAGACAGAAATGGGGATTTGAGCCCACCAAGGCAGAAGCACCAGCTACACTAAGTTCACTGACCCCACGGAACTCTAAGAGGATTTACCCCAAGAACACAACAATGCCCATTTCCACCAGCTGAGCCCATCTTCTTCTGATGAGAGGGGCCAGCACTTCCAATCAGAGGATTTAATGTTAAATAATATCAGAATACTTAGTCTTTGCATTATTAGGTACATTAGCACAAAGCAAATGTTTTGTTTTTTCCATGCAGTAGCTGCCATTATTTACGGATGCATTTCAGCTCCTTGCTACAGATAACTGAGTGTTATTGAAACATTTGAGTGGTGTTAGTTAAAAGGCACTTCCTATCCTAATTTATTTGTGAAAGATACAAGAGCTGTGAAGAATGCATTTATATTTGTAGTCCTAGCCATGAAAAAACACTGTCTTGCCACAATTGTTTCCATTTTCAGGCAGGCCAAGTATCCTAAGTTATCACAGGCCAGTTCTGATACCCCCAACACTTCCGTAGATCCCCAAACTCCCTCCTTCACACAGCCAGACGCCAGCGCTCCACAAGATCCCTTGCGAGTGGCAGACAAGGGATGTACACGTGCCCTTACTGAGCAACTCAGTTCTTCTTTAACAGAACTTCTTCACCTGCTTCTGACTGCTGTGCTACAGCAGACAAGAGACGGAAGGCTCTGGGACTTACCCAGTTAGTCCAGTAGGTAACCAGGGCGGCTCATCTAACGTGCAGTCAGTACCAAACCGTGCTCTTGAGCCCTAGGAGGGCTAGTAAAAGACGGCTTTCTTCCCCCTGCCTTCTCTCAGCGCTGCTCCCGGTTATTCGATGGGACAAGCAGAGCTGACCTTGACCCACCTCTGAAGAGAAGTCAGCAGGGAACCTTCACTCACCTCTTCAAAAAGGCAGCAAAACCCCAATGCGTTCCCTCCAGCGCTGCCTGCTCGGGAAGGGGTCAGCACGCTCACTGGGCCGGGCTGTAGTTATCATTCAGTATACATGTTGCTCAATCTGTGTATAGTTTCCTGCAATATCTGTATTTATCTCACATTTGAATACTTGCTGCACATTAAGCTAAATTCCTTCCATTCTTGCTATTTCTACACTGTAATTACATTACAGATTTCATAAGCTAAAGCTGTGAAAAGCAACAATTCGCTCTATTGGAAGAGGAGCAGATTACACTTGCTCAAAATTCTATAGAACTTGTTTATGTTTGCATGATTCACAAACTGTTGTGGGGAAAGGGGATTACTGTAACCACCATGTTCGCTTGGTTTTTAAAGCGCTTGTTTTTCCACCATGTAGCAGATAACATCTGTAGTCATCATGCCTTAGTACTCTGAGCCTCCAAGACATATAATTATAGCAGAGACCAACAAGATAAGGCTTGTTGGAATACCTTGGCTGATCCATTCTCCCACAAGCATGAGATTCTCCAGTGCTACTGTTTATTGGTACCCTGCTCAGCTTAGTTTCTCGAGTCCCAGAAACACAATCTCCCACTATTTTCCTTTGAGAGCTATTAAGTTTGCAGAAATTCCTCTTCTTGCTCCCCAATAAAAAAGGGAAGGGAGGATTCCTTATTCTGGGAAGCAATGGCAGAGTCCCAGGTCGGGCAGGGACTGAGCTCTGTGTGCTCTTGAGTCAAAATTCCACTTTCCTGCTTGCTGAGGACTTCACTGTCTTTCTTCCACATGAGGGAGACATCTTTCTCCACCACCTGGGGCACATGGATCTTTAGGTGACCCTCTCACTGTTAAACAAAAGCTTTGGAAGCCCTACCTAGCATCCTCGCTTCATGGAGCCATAGCCTGGCAATGCTGCTGTTAGAAGGTTCCCTCTGAAAAGGAAATTACGTGTGTTTACTCTGGATGGAAAAGCATCTCCATTCACAGTAGCATAACCCCTTGTAAAGCACCTGTAATCACATTACCCAAGCTAGAGATTTAAATGAACATCAGCAAAAAAAGCCGGCCAAGAACAAATACCAGAATACCGGATCATTTTTGGACACCTGGTGTCTTGTATGAAAAATGAGAGTCATTCTGTCCGGTGATGCCCTTCAGAAGGGTTAAGTATTGCGCACACACACAAAATGATAACTTTGACAAGCAGAGGTACCAGAACAAACTCACACTGGTACTACAAAGTACCCGGAGCCAAGTGACACAGAGCTGATAAGGGCAGCAACACAGAGCACAGGAGATGCCACCACACTATACAAAACCAGACATTAATCCAGGGCATCCATTAACCACAGAAGAGTGAGGGGGGAAAACCTAACTCAAAAGGATGTATAAAGCTTCTCTGTTCAAAACGTTTAACAAAAGAATTATTGAAGTAGGAACCAAACCCATCAAGTATTAAGGCAGCAAGCAAGCCACTTTTAATTGAACACAAGCAACTTTTAAAAGCTTTGCAAAGCAGCAGCTTATTATTGTATCTCGATAGGTCTCTAAACACAACACCCAGCTAAACAGCGGAACAACATATGCAGCAGTATTCTGACATCGGGCCTGTGAGAAACTACCAGAGTCAACGGCATGGAACGAGCAGTGGTGGAAAAATACAAAAAGCAAGGACTGTATACTGATCGATACATCAAGGACAGAGGTATTGATACAGGATTGATACATCAAAGACAGAGGGGTAACTTGTGATAGACCAAAAAATGCTTTCATGGTAGCAACTTTGGTGGGAACGCAAGATGTATCGCTTATGTAATGCCTAACTTAGCAAAGCAGCAACGCTCCAGCAAGCATCCTAGCAAGTACAACCACAAGCCTGAATTTGTAGTAAATGTCTCTCATTGCACCTTATCAAGAGTGCGTGCCTCATTCGCTACAAACAGATTCCTGGTAGAAGCAGAAACGTGTGTTTAGTCTCTCAAAAATCAGAGAAGTGTAAGAGCGAACAGCCCTGTTGCTGCTCAGAGCTCTTTGCAATGGTGTTGCAAACGGGACTGTCAAAGGCAGCGTGACAAAAGGTCTATTTTTAGAGAGCAGAAAGGACCCCAAAGCTGCGGGGTGCACTGTAACACAGAGGATGCAGCAGCTTCAATGTGACCCCCAGAATACCTGGGGGTCCCTGACTGCAGCAAACTCCCTCTAACAACAGCACTTTTTCAGTCAGGTATAAGACTTGCATCCGCTATGCTTTTAAACACCTTTGTTCTTACTTGTACTCCTTAGAAATAATGATTTGCACCTTCCTGGATATAACTGACAAAATAAAATATAATACAAATACAATAAAATCTAAAATTTCCACCTACCGTTAATGGAAGCAACCCAGGAGAAAACTCCATTACTTAGCATAGTAACCTGCTACAGCTCCTACCTCTTATTCTCTTCATGTCTTATTATGATGATTTGGATTTTGCAGTCTTTCCTCCAAGGAAATTCTTAATATGAAGGGTGGAAAGCTAGTGAAAATAAAGATTAATGTATAACACATACAGAAAATGTTCCTTCTAAGTAATATCTCCAAGGACTACATTTTCACTCAGACACCTCATTCTTTCCTGCAGAGAATGTGAAAACTTGGACTAAATATATCTAACCCCGCTGGATACATTTGGGCTTGGAAATATTGTTTCAGTAATCATAAACCCATTAATATATGAGAAGAACTAGTATTACACTACAGTAATACTATGCTGCCAGAAGTAATTGCACATCAGTTAGCACACAGCCCCTGTAAGAAATGTCCACATTACTATACAAATTACCTGTTTAAAAAATAGAAATTAAGCTTGTATACCTCCTAATAACAACAGTAAAGGTACTTAGTGCATTTAAAACAGTTTAAAAATCAATTCAAATTTCCCAGTTTAAAATGACTTGAAACTTGACCCAGCAGCTGAGCAAGAAAGTAGACATTTAGCAGCTATAATTACGAGGAACTTTGTTCGAATGACCACACGTGCCTAGAAAAAGATCTTCTACCCATTTTAAGAAACATCATCTTAGAACAGGCACTAGTCCAGCTAAACCCAACACCCAGCAACGGTCAAAAAGGCCAGAATCAAGAGCAATTTGTTGTCCTAAAGTATCTCCTAAAACATAATCCAAAAGTCAGTTTGCATCTAAAAATAGTGGAATTAAGAAAAACACAAATGAACAAAAAAAAATCCACCCCGCACACACAGAAGAAAAACCAGCTTGTTTTCTGAGAGAAACTAAAGGTGGATGACATCAAGACTAAAGGTAGGTTTAAAGTGTGATAACTACAGCCACCTCTGAATATTACCAAAGGCAGCATGTTTTTAATTGATAACTAGTGTTTAAGCTATTTTGTATGCAAAAGTAAATGACAAAAATCCATATCTTACAATATGTTTACTCCCAGATTCAGGGCTGCTACATTCAAGAGATCTGGTGCTGGACAAAAGTCAACTATGAGAGTAAATATGTTATTTTTTTTAATCACTCCCATATTCTCAATTCACTTCAAAACCACTTCTCAAACCACCCAAATGTCAATCAGAAAAGAAATAAATGAATCCTTCAATCTGATTCTGACAGATAGGCCGTTCTACTGTGAAAATCGGAACTTTTCCTTCTTTTTGTAGCAGCCAGTATTTTCAAAATTTAAATCCTGTGAGAAGGAAATGAGATCTCTGGTTGACAGAACAAACTAAGGGGACATAGAGTGGAAAAATAATTAACAAAACAGTGCAAGGTGAGATGGGGAGGGGAGGGAAGGAAAGGAAAGCCGAGGGCTGGGTTTGCACTGTTCTCTTGATGAAACAAGATGCCAAAAAAACCCCACAACATTAAGGCAAAAAAATAAATTTCAGGTTCTAGCCTATATTTTAAGCCAGACCTAATTAAAATCAGGGTGACATTTAAGACTGGAAGAAGTTCCAATCCTCTTATTCTTTCAGTTGAAACAATTCATGGAAGTCGGCACAAATCTCTCTAGACTTCGGCCTGAAATGATATTATTTTGGAAAATAATCTTTGTTCTGCCACTGCTACAGTTTCTTAGCTGCACATACAACCTTCCTAATATTACCTCAATTTAAAAATACGTCTAACTGGCTTTGTTCCCAAAAAAGATGACCAAAAACTCATTAAGAACTCTGAATTAGTGTGACAGGCATTAACACCTACATGTGATAAAACCAAATTTGTTTATTCTGTGAGACAGGGTACCAATTTATTGCACACATTGACTTTCTAAATTTAAAGGAAATGTTCTATACTCAAATGACAGAAGTAGAAAAGAAACCTATCCAAGCAGAAATTACCAGCTGAGTATCTTAAATAAACCAAATCCCTTACTGTTTCTGCCATGGCCTCTCTCCAAACTGGCCGCCAGTTTAGTTTCTTGGTTTAACCCATCCAGTTTTTAAAGTTGGCTTTGGGGTTGGTTTTTATTCTTTCCCCATGCTTACCATAAGTGAACTTAATCTATGCTGCCATTAAACAAAAGCAGCCTCCTCAAATGACAGCCTCATTTATCATTAGAACTCAGGGATCCTTGAATCAATCTAAACAGAATAAATCATTAGCCTTTGCTACTCTAAAACACTAAACAAAGGAACTCGCAGCTCAGAAAACCAGAGATGCCCTGAGGGACGCATTCAGGATGGTGGTGAGAATGGCCCCAAAAGTCAGATCTAGAGGTTCCCAGGGGCCACATCGCTGGTTGTTCTGAGGAATCGAAGCCTCTGAGCGCAGGAAACCCCCAGGGAATCATCACACGCTGGGCCCAGGCGGCCACCACCTCTTCTGCACACACAGCTCCATTCTGCGTCTGCCCCATTTCTGCACCTCGGATTCTCCTCCTTCAAGGCTGTTAAGGTCCTCCAAGTAGCACACGGTTTAGCTCTTTTAAAGCTAACATTTCATACCTATGTACCCAAACAGATTCCTTAATAATTCTGTACAGATAAAGGAAAGTCAAAATACTATAAGATATTCAGCATTTGCAACAGCAATTCTCATGCTGTGTTCAGCCTAACACATCCTGGGGTACAGGCCAGCAGAGAGCTGCAGTTATTTACACACTAATAGAGAGGGGAAGGGGGAGAGCTGTGTGCTGCACAAGACTTCAACAGAACAACGTGGCCATGCAGACACCGCCACCTCCAATTCAAAATACACCAAAGTGCCCTGCAGAAAACCTGACGGTTCCTAAAAGGCCCAAGAGGAAACCTGTTGGAAGGACCTTCACTGAACTCCCTTCACGATGCAGGTTTTGCAGCCCTAAGAAAAACCAGTACGGTTTGCAAGCTTCCTCCATTCCAATAACCAAAAGAAGTCATTTTTAGCATAACATCTTTACTCAGACAACAGAAAGCACAGGCTTGCTAGATAGATTTATTTCCTGAGCTAGACGGAAACACCAAATAAAACTTCTTTCGAACTGCAGTGAACCGTTATTTGTGCTCAGTCATTTGTTTCCTCATTGGAATAAAAGTCCAGTTACTCAAGCCCAGTTTCTAACAGTTACACTCACTCTAAGCAACAGTTCTGTCGGCTGAACATCAGGATCAAAAGCGAGATAGCCCGAGTCCACAGACACAAACGCAGGCAGACTATATAAAGAAGCCACACTTAGCCCTAGCACGTGGTGGGGCATGGAAATAATAAATGACACATCAAAGACAGTTTCCCAGCTGTAAAAGATTCTCTTTTTTAATTCATCGGCTCATTCAACTGCCACATTACTTTGGTACAGTTCGTATTCAAGACAAAGTAATCACAAGTGTTTTACTGGACTAAATAGGGAATAATTTGTAGCAATTTGATCCAGAAGACAATAATAAAGGCCCTAATATCACCTTTTCTGTTATTAGAAAGCACTTTTATGACAAAAAGTTTCTTGATGTGTAGTAATTCACCATTTGGTCCTAATGTACTTAAAAAATCCTCAGAGGTTTCAAAAAGCCTAAAATAGAGAAACATCTGCTAAACTTTAGGTGCAGCTGTTTAGTGAAGAGGTCCAACGCTAGAAAAGCCAGTATTTAAAGCTCCCTCTGCAATCAATAAAAAAAAAAATCTATTAAAAATGTCATGGAACAGGGTGAAGTATCTGCCCAGGTTCAAAGTCTTCCCCCCGCAAGCACTGACATCTTTTGGTCATCAAAACTTGGAGGGATTTTTTAATTTAGCGTCACACAGGTGTTTCTGTTGAAATCCAACCAGGCCATAGGTTGCTGTTCTTCCAAAGCAGTTGTTGTTTCAGTCGTAAGAATAAAGGTCCCCAAAACAGGTTAAATTTGGGGTACAGGAGGCCTGCTGTATTTCCTGCTTAGTCACTGCATTTCAGTGGTGAACAAAATGACTTTATGTTAAGCCTATTACCATCTTTAGGCTTTTTTTTTAACAAGTCCATAGAGATTTGTGTGTAAAGCATCTTACAGGGCATCACTACGTTGTGTCCCTGGTTGGGGAAAACTGACACTGTGACATCAAAGACCAACCCATGTGACACCAGCATCATTTCAGGCCAGGGGACTACAAATGTAGACAAATACAATCCTCAGCCACAGCAAGAGTTGCCTAAGTTGTCCATTTGATTTTTTAATTGAAAATTAAATGAAAGGGACAGAAATTTCAGTTTTTCAGTAATAAGCATCCATCACTAAACCTGTACCAGGCAGGTAACATTCTTGTTGAAAATGACACGGACCGTTAAGGAAGTTCTATTTGTTACTGAACCCCAGAGCAGTCTGAGCATACAAAAAAAAAAAACCACACCACACAAACAGCGAAAATAAAACATAAGAGACTCAAACACGAAGCTTACATCCGCCTGCCTAATGCAATCTAGTGCCTGTGAATACAATGCATATGATAAACCACCTTATATAAACTGAAGGATAGAGCTAAAGGGCTGATTTAACACAGAAAAAAGAAGAATAAGAGATATTACACCCTTTGCCTGTTACCCAAATCAACAACCAGACCCAAGTTATAGACTCTCATGTTTCAGACACTATAACCTCAATATTTCTTGTAGGGTCAAAGATCTACAGATATTAATACCTTTTGCTTTATATAGTCACTTGTAACATAGATCTACCTGTTTACTACTTGGCACGGGGAAGAACAAATGTTTTCTGAAGCACTCCATTTCAGGCCAGGGATGTTACAAAACTGAACTCCAGACAGCTCTCCCCCAAAACAGCTGATTTCCTTTATCACAAAAACTTCATGAGCAGGTAGTTTAGTTACACAAACAGGACAATTTCCATATGAGAAATAACTTAAGTAGATGAAGACTTCTCTGGTGGGAAAGGGAATAGTTTGGAAGCGCAAGAGATTTGAAATCACATGAAGCGTAGAGGAAGGGTCACTCCTGTGAGTTCCACAGTATAAGAACTAGGGAACGTCAAGTGAAACTTCAGGAGCAGGACTAAACAACTGCACAGAAACGGTAATTAACTACACACACGTAAGTCACCTCTGGAACTTCTTGCCGCAAGGCCCTGTGGGTGCTCATAGCTTCTGTACATTCGAAAAACAAGCAGATAAATTCACACGGCTCAGGAAGGATCTGAGCCCTAGACAGAGGCGTTTCTGAAGAACGTCCCTGTGTCCTGGCCCTGTTCCTGTCCTCACCCCAGGTGTCCATCACCGGCCTGCGCTGGAAACAGAGCACAAGCTCAAGGGATCTTTCATCTCTCCTAGTACAGTCCCATGTTGGTGGTTCTCCTTCAGGGAAAGCCAGTGGAAAAATGAAGACAGCTGAAGATAACCAGGATAAAACATGTATTTCTTTGCTGCCTTTTCAGATTAACAGCAATGGCCTGAGACAACAGTTTTATTTTTATTTTTTAATTAGCTAGGTCAAAAGAAAACGGCTTGTCACAGTTAACCTTACTGCTGCATAATGCACATCTGCGAGCGCAAACACTACCCAGCATATCCGAGTGACTTTTAAAAGACTTTTATGGATATTCCACTTTCAAAGGATGTTGGATGAGATCAATGGACGCCAACCGAGATCATTATGTATGACTTACCTTGCCCATTTCCTTCCTTTTCTGCCTTTGAGGCTCTTTTAGTGCACTGAATGTCTTTCTGGGGAATTTCATTTAATATCTTGGCAGCATACTCAATTCCTCCTGTCAGATCCTTGAGGCAGTCCTATAAATAAAGGGTAGAATGCTTTATTACTAGAGTCAGCAAAAGAATTGTGCACAATGATGTCCTTACTCATACCACAATGTTATTAAAATGTGCATACTGTTTCTGTGGTTCAGAGGCAAAGGGAGTCAAGCAATTGTAACTTAATGGCTTCAGTTCCCTCTTCTCTTAGATATATGGGTAACACTCAGTATTTTTAATCCTGCTCCACATGAAACACCATCTCTGCCTCTTCTAATTCTGTTCACTCCCACAGGCCCACGTCTCACTGCTCTTGCATGAACACATACTGCATTTGCATTTAATGCTGATATGCAATTAATATCAACTGCAACCTGTGCACTTCAAGTTTTAGCAAACGGTGGCTGCTGGGACAGGCAGAGCTGTGGTAGAAGGTAGAGCTGGGGACTCAACCTCTGCATTTCCAGCTGCCCCAGTACGCAAGAGACCCAGACAAAGTCACATAGGGTCCTCATTCCACATCCACCGAAAGTTGCACAGCCTGCTGCTGCAGAGCAGCGGCCTCAAAACTTCCATCCGAAGTGAAATAGGAGCACATCATGACTAGATGTACTAATTTAAAACTAACTTAACTTCAAAAGGACTTCAAAGTACTTGGTAGTGCTACAGAACAATTCATTCAGGGATGACTTACAAACACACATTGCAGCCAGACTCGTCATTTTCTCTTCATGTTTATCCTATTTGTGTGTACTATACCCATGGACTTACACTACAAGGAAGAATTTTAGTGCGTTGGTTTGTTTGTTTGGAGGTTTTTTGTTCATTTGTTTAAAAAAAAAAAAAGAAAAGGTTTCTAACATTAGGAAAGTGCTAAAACAGGACCAAAACCTACCATTTCACCACTTGGGAACTGTAGTTATTAAGTTATTACGTATGTATAATGTAGTTATTAAACAAACACACACACCACACACAAACCACCAGACCACACACATTAAAACAATGACACTACAAAAAACAGATTACTAGTACGATTTTCACTTTGGTCCACCTCCAGTTACCAGTCATCTCTCACTGCAAATGTAACACATAAAACTTATTGCCCGTATCCAAATTAAAGTAGACTACTTCTCTTATTAAAATGCTCACGTAAGGAACAAACAAAGGTGTCAAATAGTAAAAATATTGCTGGTCTAGGGTCTTAGCCGATCCAGATGGGTGTGACTCCACTAGACCTTATTCACTGTTTGCTCAGTGAAACTCATTGTGTTCAGACTGAACACAGTTCAGTTTTAACTGAACTTGATTAAAGCAGCATAGCAGTTCAAGTAGTTCGAGTTCTGCACACGGGCAGTTTTTGTCACACAGAGCCATAGGGAACACTAAGAGTAACAAGCACTACAACCGGCAATATGATTTCATCCATATTAACACCAGACTCGAACGAATTTGTGATTATTGCAGTAATACAAGTAGCAGCTGCCATCCATTAACACAAATCAAAATGTGGGAAAATAAAAAGCACCATTATACATGGTTTCTAATTATTACAAGCCACACAGTAAACCTGCATAAATTGACATCATTATTTGAACTGCATCCAGATTAGTTTTGTGTCTCTTCTGTAGCTCTGTGGAATGAACTGTATACTTCAGAGCAAAAAGAAAGATCTTTTCACTGGACATCTGTTGGTGGCACATGGGAACTCTAATTTCCATTTATCTTGACAACAGCTACAGAAAGGGTGTCTAAGGTTTCAAGAAAAAAAAAGTTTGTAAAATGACTTCTTTAGATTTGCCTGAAAAGCTGAAAAATAACATAGATGCATGAAAACAAATTATGCATCGAAAACAATTCCAAGATTCATTTAACAACTGACAAATGCAAATATTAAATGTGAGAAAGTAGGATGTTCACACAGTTCTAATATATGTATTTTTTATATACACACACAATTCATATATGTAAAGAATTACACATGAGTATGAGGTAGGCTGCCTTTCAGACATATTAAGTAAAGAAGAAAACCCTTTAAAATGACCTGCACGTGTTTTTAAACACAAGCATGCAATACTATTCCTCGTTGACATTCATACCTGGTCCAAAGGCAAAGTCGGGCTGGATGTCACTGCTGCTGGCAGAACACGAGGCGAGGACACTCACGGCTGCAGAGGTCCCACTGACACCATCAGCTGTTGTTTAGGCAAGATTTAATCTGAATGGCAAGGCAAAACAGAAGGAGCCAGCAGGGAATATACCACAGGAGAAAGGGGTAAGGAGAAAAGGATCAGCTACACACATACCAATTAAAAACACAAAATTTAAAAAAAACCCACAACACACAAACAAACCAACACTTTTTTCCCCTCTCTCTTTCAAAGGGGAAGTTAAACACAAAAATAGATTCTACAGTAAATGTGAATGATGCTGATACTAAAGAGTTGACAGGCCTTAAAAACACTTAAACTTCTTCATATTCAGAATCTGAAAAAGAAACTCCAAACATAATCCCCATGTTTAAAATTAATTTTGCTATATTTGGCTAAAACATGGGTCCTTTTTGCAAGAGAAAGCCAACAAAAAAAAAATTAAATACTTCCCACTTTTAAAACTGAGCTGACCTGCACAATACTTCTACTTTCACAATGTGTCTTTTTATTTGAACCACAGAACAGCTTTAAGGAGAGAAATAACTCATTGAAAAAGCCTAGACATTTCTGAAACTTGTCCGGAAGCACTCCAGTACTTTCCCGGAGGCTCATTCTTCCAGTGCACAAAGCAGCTAAATCCACAGTACTGAAACACACTCTGCTTTTTGGACCAGACGCATCACCGTGCAAAGCAGTTCCACTGCTGGGGACTCTGAGCTTCAGTAGATCTGGATTCCAACTTCTTATTTTACCCAAGACTTGCTCTCCCAAAGGAGCTACAGGACGTGATTTGATTTCTCCTGGATGTAGCTTTAGATAACAAATATATTTACTTGTTTCCTCTCTGTACCTGCTGATTTGGACTCCAAGGAGTGAAGATTTTATAACTACATCTGCGCAGCACTGTGATCCTGATCCTGTTTGATTCCTATTGATATTTGCCAATAACAAAGCGAATAAAAAGCACTAACAGATAAAAGCCAACTGTGTTCAGCACACATCTGGGTTTACATCTGCAAGAGAACCAGCGCTGTTTAGATCCGGATGCAAAACCGGATCTTGGGATGGTGAGAAATAGCATCCTATAGCTACAACCACCGAGAGTGCAGGCACAGCTTTCCTCTCCTCTGAATTTGCAGGATACGGAACAAGGAAACAGAGTGCTAGACCTTTACAAAAAGCTTACAAAATGGTTTAGTCATAAAAGTTGTTCTACTAGATTACCCCCAACTACATACCCACTTTGAGTGATCTAGGGGAACAC
The DNA here is from genome assembly GCA_013399365.1 of Pampusana beccarii. Lineage (NCBI taxonomy): Eukaryota > Metazoa > Chordata > Aves > Columbiformes > Columbidae > Pampusana > Pampusana beccarii. Next base: position 48,739 of record VWYH01008419.1, read on the forward strand.
ACCACATCAAATTTCCACACAGATTCAAGTCACAAGATTGCTGTAAACGTTCTTCACTCTCAGTTAAAACACAGCAATACATTAACTTGACTAATTTCCCCTCAGCAAGACCACACTGACCTTCCATAATTATGAGATACACACTGACAACCATAAGAGACAAAGCGAGCCTCAGCGCAGGACACACATTCATTGGAATCAAATTAGATAGAGTACTATAAGCCATTAAATCTGGTCAGAGACAACTGCTTGAATTATTTGTGCAAAAACAATGCCATCTTGGGACACTTTCAGTTCCCCCTTTGTTAAAATTCACAAGAGTCCTCATTAAAGAGATGAAGGTGCATTAAATGGAGGCAGAAATTAGAGCTAATTTTAAATATGCACTGGTTTAACAGAACCTTGTAATCTGCTCAGGTGCATTACACTTGTGATTTCCTTAATGTTTCTTTAATGATTTCGGAAGGTAATTCTCTGTTGCATTGCAAACCAGTTTTGTTCAGACACATTCAAGTTTTCCCACAGTGGAGTAGGCAAGTTATCAAGAGAACTAATTAGCTTGACCTTCTGTTTGCCCAGTAATGAGAAATGCATCAAACAGGTCTCTCTTTTCATGTCTGAGTCTGTCAATTAAAGCTCTGGCTTTCTATTCATTGCATTGTCCTCAGGAATATTTACCACAAGCACAGCCAATATAAGCAATGCCCTATCCACTCACCTCTTCACACTACCAGGTGATAGCTTTGAATTTTCTTCAGTGGCGGAAAACAACAGCCATAAATGAAACTTCCTTTGCAGAAGCCAGATAAAATCCTTCTGAATTCAGAGTTCCTTAAGCAAATTAAAAGCTACAGACTCAGACGCTAATGGACCCTAAAAAGCAAGAAATGCTCTCAAAAGACTAACTATACCCTGATTTGTTTGGAAATTCAGGAATTGCTACATTTGAATAACCTATAGATCCTGATTTCTCTAATAGTGCATTTTTGCACGTATAAGCTCATGCATTCAACCTCCTTCCACAAATAAAGCACGTCAAAAGAGAAACCATCAAACCATCACAATCAAAGGCAAAGACCTGAGGACTAACAGGAGCAAGGACTCTGATGTAAATTATCCCTCACGTTACCCAGACAAGCTCGTAACAGTCAAGGTTACAAGGGAATGACAGAGGAATGAATTGAGGAAGGTTATTTTGGAGGGGAAATAAGGCATTGTCTGCCTTTTTTCTACTTTAAGATAACCCCAAAAGTCACATGTGAAATTCCAGCAATTTTTGCAAAACCTCCACACAATCATGGAAAATAAATTTTAAGACCTAACCTAAGGCCTAAGTGTTTGATTCCACAGCCTCAAATTCCTGACATCTTCCAGACACATTTACAAACAACCCAAAAAGCCTTGTACCACAACAGATCTTGACACTCGAGTTTTGCAGCCCTGATCACTCTTCCTGAGTGCAATTGAACAGCAGAGAATCAAGGACCATCTCTCCACAGACACTTGTTCCTTGCAATTAAGAGCACCACAGACACCAAACCCCATTTCACCAGTGCCATCCATCACTGGCATCATCCAACGCTTTTAAGCTCCCTGTGTGCTCCACAGCAAAAATCAGCACACCCCAACAGTGCTCACAGCAACAGGAATTGCCATCGGAAGTCTTTTCCAGAAGGTGTACCTCGCTTCTGCAGGAGTCCGCCTTCTTCTTGTCGCATTATACACCTGACAACATCTTTGTGAGTTGTGCATTTGAAGATCTTTCTACTGAAACTGTCATTTTTCCCCCCGAAACGTGGGATGTCGTGACATACCTCTTTCAGCCAATGCTTCGGTGATCAGAGCATGCAGCCAAGATGTAGGAATCCAACTTCAGTTTCCTCTTTAGCTTGCGGGAGGTTCAAACTTGCACCTTTTTCTGCCCTACCAGCCAGGACACCTCAGAGCCCCAAACTCACAGGTGGCCCTGGGCAGAAGATGAAGCAGATTTGAGCCAGAAGCAGGCTGGGGGGGCAAACAAATTTTGAGTTTTCCATGTGCAAGAGACCACCCCAAATGCTAAACCACATGTTAAAGAGTATCACCACCTTTTAACTCCTCATTTTTCTTCAGTATTGAACTGAGTGTTGAGTGATCTTGTAGTTTGCGTTATTACATTTAAAATGTATCCCATAAGATGTCCCTTGGATACAGGCTGCAAGCAGCTTAGTGGAGGACTCATGAGGCAGAGAGGAAAGGAACTGTGCTATTATCCAGGCAGGCCAGAGCATGTGCCCAACTGGGGCCTTGTGCAAAGTCCCTTAAGACAAGAGATGTCTGCAGGCTTACAGAGTGGATATTAAGGACTGCACTTCGACAATACCTGAATTCTGCCTATATCCCAGTGTTAGCACCTTAAAGCTTTGGGGAACTGCTTCACAAGCAATTCCCAACAGAAGACCAAAACCCAGTGTTTAGAGTCCCAGTCTCAATCCTATTCCACTTGACAAAACTAGCCCACTTCTATAAATATGCACACGTTACTTCCTGGAAGAAACAAGGTTGATCAGAAATTGCTTCGGTTTCCAGCAGCTTTTGGCAGCAGTCAGTCTTAGACAACCAGATGTTATTTGCTGCGCAACTGATGTTCAACCACCTGAATTAGGAGCACTGTCTGCAAACTTAAGTCTCTTTCCTAATTCTGCCTTAAGAACATGCTTTTAAACCTCAGGGAGGCCAGCAGCTCCTCTCGATCTGGCCATTTCTCCAGCGGATAAATGGAGATAACTATAATCTCTGCAACAGCATACTTTGAGAACTACATCACAGTAAGATTATGTTAGTACTAAGGGGTAATCAGTGCTTCATAGTGGATGACACTCCTTCAGAGCACTGGCAAAGAACCACTGCAATTCAGTTTTCAAACCAAACCAAACCAGGTAATTAGCAAACGGAGTAGCTGCCAGCCAGGCATCTTGTGTTCTCAGTCAGTTTTATATAACCGTAATGAAATCTGTTGGTCCAAGTTCCCTGGTTCTCCTAAATTTTCAAAATGACAGCAGACTCCATGATTTGCTCTCTTGGGCATCGCGCCACTGAAGAGCTGATGCTGACTGCTCGGGGTCCATAACAGAACATGCTACAAAGTCAGAAGCAACCCTGAGCCCTTAAACATTTTTTCTTTTTCCCTCATGTCAAAATATAAAAGCCAAAAGTCCTTTACCTTACGAAAGGAAAAAAAAAGAAGTCACTAGACAGGGAAAACACAACCTAGAAGAATGTTCTACTTTTATAATCAGAAGGAAATATCTTAGAGAAACACGTTACAAGGGCACCTGTCAACATGAAGCAGCCTTCTCCCTCATGGCCATTATCCACATCATCTAATGAGAACAGACAGCCAGGCCGGGTGGGTCAGCACGCTGGGAGCTGATGGGTGTTTGACAGGCAACTGCATTCACCGGCATTGTGCAGCAAAGACCAAAGGGAAGAGGTTCTTTCGCAGTACTCGCTCATTTTAAACCAGAAACTACTTTGCAGTATTTATATGATGCGGGAAAGAAACAAAATAGAAACTGGAAACAACTTTAAGATTATAGTACCCATAATGTTAGCTGCATATTCGAACGGCAAAACTAACTCATTCATTACAACAGTATTTCTTTCTCAGTGCCATAAATTAAGTATATTTTTTGGCAGTTCTCCCTTGCCAGGAACAATTCTTTTATTCATGAACCCACTCATTTTAAGGGCTGAGTCTTTAGAGCCCATTAGAAAAACATCATCAACACATTTTGTTTTTTTTAATGCAAGGAAAGAACCGTTAAGCAAGCTGCCGTTTCCATTTTTCAAAATAAATCTGTTCTCTCCCACAGTTATATACCAGTACATAAAACACTGATTTCCGCAGAGTTACTTCTGATTTACATGGCTGTGGAAGCAGAGTCAGAAACCCATAGCATATGTAAAGATACTTCTGTAGCGTCTCCTTATATTGCTGAGTCAGCATGCGTCTAACAGCAGAGGAATTTCAAGTGCTATTATGCTGCAAAGGGAAAACGTGCCTTGCTTCTTAGGCTAAGGATTATTATTTATATTGCCACAGCACCCTGAGAGCAAGACCCTATGTGCTAGGTGTTGTATGTATCTCAAGACAGAGCATTTGCTGAATATTTACCAATGGAAGAGCAGCAGAAGCAGAGGCAGGAAGCCGAGACGGAAACATCCCCCGCGGCCTCCTCGGGGTCTGAGCCAGGCAGGGTACAGCTCGGAGCCGCAGCACACAGACCATCGCTGGGCAGGACGGGCCTTTCTGCTCCAACCTGCTATCATCCTTCCGAGCGACAGACACAGCCTGAATTTTTTAGTATGATACGTTAAAACACTTCATATTTTAATCATTTCACACATTTGTGGAGAAATGGCCTTAATGACAAAAATAAAAGACACACTTGCTATCATTTGAAGGTCTGGGCCAAAAAAAAAGGGGGGGGTGGATTTCTCCATGGTGATTTCCCAACCTCTGTGTACGTACATGGCTTTCCTGTGGACAGGTAGTATTCCTCTGCAAGTCCTTGGGTCAAACATATTCAACGAGATATTGCAGTTTATCAGGGCCTTTTAAAAAGCAATTTTCTAGGTATTCATGGAGCTCCTTCCTAAAGCCACACAGACTCCAGTTGGTTAGGCACATTATTAAAACACTTTAGCTCCAGTACTTCAGTCATTTATTGACTATACACCAACCAAAATTTATTATCACTATTTGATCATGACTTACACGTCTTTACCAAAAAAAAAACAAACAACCAAGTATAAATAATTCAGTTCTCATTTCATGCTAACACTACATGAATTTATTCATCAATTAGTCACAGACGAAAAGCAGAAGAAAAATATTCTTTACCACTCCCAGTGCCAGACTGCAATCTGAAATAGAAGAGACTGTGTATTTAACAGATGCCATCAGTTTTGCCAGCAGCCTTACCAAAGCTGGCACTTGCAGTCACACTATCCTCCAATGTACCAGACCAACCCAAACTCCCTATTTCCACCTCCAAAAATACAATAAAGAGATATCCTCTCATCTCCTCTTCTTTCCCCCTTTATTGCACAGGCAGTCAGGTTTGTCTTGTGTAAAGCTGGGAACAGCTGGGTTAGTACTTGTACCAAGAACATAGACCTTCCCTTCAAGTCTAGCCAATATCTAGCATCAGGGCACCGGCAACCTATTTTCTATCGCATTCTTTTTGTAGGACAGGTTTTTCATGGATCAATGGCTGTTTAAAACACTGATATTTCAATGGGAATGTAACACACAACATTCCATGAGATGTTGGACTCTGTGTTCAGCTGGACATCTGACCAGGTACAGACTCCAGTCCCTGGCTTATCTGGGACACCGCACTCAGTTCTTTAGGGGCACAGAGGTTTCTCTGTGTGTGTTCTGTGCAGCACCCAGAGCAACAAATGTCCACATTTCACTGGAATCTCCAAGTACCAGAGTCACACAACTAACAAACTAGAGTTTAAGCTGGAAACAGTCTACTAAACCATTAATTTTACACAGCAGTTTATAACTCAGAAACGGCCTTTCCTGCTATAGTTAGCTGATGCATAAAACAATTGAGCTTTGTGTTCCACAACTTTTATTCTTAAAAAGAGGTAACGAACTGAAAGAGTTTGCAGCTGATTCACTGGTATCCCCCCACCCCAGTTAAACCAGACTGACACGTAGATCTCAAAGCTGGCTGACCGCAACCTCCTCTTCCATGTGTGTAATAGTGACATAGCTAATATCTGTCACTGCATTTTCCCCTCTAATAGCAGGAGAGTAACCAAAATGAAAATTCTTCTAGAACGGATCTGTATGAGCACTAGCTGAGCGTGACAGGAGCATCTAATTCACACTTTTGTCCGCCTCCTGACTCAGGTCACAGGAGGCAGGTCTGACTTTTTCCACAGCTCAACAGATGACTGTGCCGTGGCTCCCAAGGAGGACGCACCCAGCAAAGTTAGCGCCAAAGTTCAAAGTCACTGCTGTCTAGTTCTTCTTCCTTTTTGCTGCTCAACTTGGACAATTAACGTCATTATCTCCTGCCTGACATGTTTACATATATGTACAACAGAACCCGTGTTACCCTTTTGTAATCAGACACTGTGCAGCCACCTGCCAGACTGACTGTGCTCCAACAACTCAGCATGTGCTCGGATATCAGAGGTCCAGAAGTCACTGGAATGCTGCATGGGGTGACAAACTGCGGTAAATATCTTACAGGGATCCAGTCTGCTTCCTTACATCTAGGATCTAAAACTCTACATGCAACCTAAATAACAATACCTAGTGGCAGAAGAGATGAACAGACGGGCAATGTTCTTCTCCTTCCTTGGTATTTTCTAGATTTGTTTTCTACCTTTTTTTACCTAGGATCTAACTTGCTAAAAAAATGTATTTTTCAGTCCGTGGGCACTGTGAACCTATCATCACTCTGTGTGGGTGTTCACATCCGTATTTTATAAATAACAGTCAAACCAAAGAGTGTTTTCCAAACTGATCCTTGATATGGAAGTGCTCAACTTGAGGAGCAGTAGAGATGTCTTATTTTCAGCACACATGGGGAAAGAAGCAGGGGGGGAAATCAGGCCCTTTCATTAGCATGTTCAAAAAGCCCCAGAAGTCTCTAACTGTCTGTCCTGAAAGTGGGCTTGTATATTCCATCCACCAGGGCATTACTGAAATATCAGAGAGTCCACTTGTGTGCTTAACTAGGCATTTTCTGATCTGGAGCAAGAGCCAGAGCTGCTGAAACCACCTCATTCCCACTAAAACCAATGAATCCCTAAGAAATCAAGAGAATTTGAATACCTGAGCAACATTCAAGCTTTGGCCTCAATTCCACAATTTCACACAGAGCTAAGGTGGTTGCCTGTTCAAGTGTTTCACAGTCAAATGACCCTTATACTTTACTTAAAAAAGCATATTAGGTATTTTCATTATATATGCAAGGACATATCCATTTTCTATTTGGGGAAGCAAACAGAGTAAGCAGGAGCTGAACTCACAGATTCCCAGTCCCCAAAATGACACATTTTCCCAGATTGGCACACATTTGTTCCTCCTAGCTCCTTAGGCCAAATGCACAAGCAATTTCATTGGGAATTTGGTCAGACCCTTAATACCAACCAAAAGTGACCTTTGGTGAAAGGTGCACATTGCTACTGGCTGGCAACATCCGGTCCTAAACAGCACCATCTACTAAAAAATAGACACAGATACTCATGCAGTAAAAAGGACATACGATTTCACTCTGCCTCTGAACAAAAGTTAAAAACCAGAAGTATAGAATCACAGAATCATTTTGGTTGGTAAAGACCCTCAGGATCACCAAGTCCAATCATAACCTAACCTAACTTTGGCACTAACCCATGTCCCTAAGAACCTCATCTAAATGCTTTTTAAACCCCTCCAGGGATGGTGACTCCAGCACTGCCCTGGGCAGCCTGTTCCAATGCCTGACAACCCCTTCCGTGAAGAATTTTTTCCTAATATCCAATCTAAACCTCCCCTGGTGCAACTTGAGGCCATTTCCTCTTGTCCTGTCACTTGCTACTTGGGAAAAGAAAGGCAGAAGAGAAGCCTCTCTCTAAACCCTCCTGGATAAGGAACTGACCTGGAACATGGGAAATCCAAATTCACTTGATATTTCACCAACCTGAAGCAGGGTCTTGAAACAGCTTTTCTCAGCATTTGAGCAAGAGCACTGGCCTAGCAGCTGTTGCTCTGGGTTGGACACTCCTGTTTCAACAGGAAATAAAACAACCAAACAAAACCAACAAAAGCAAACCCACACCACTCTAAAGCATAATCCCCCCACCTAAACCTCTGATCACGCTGGAAACCACGTAGCTTTTAAAATTACCACTGTGTTCAAAGTAACAGTGACACCCCACATCAAACACACATCTACTACACCCCTCCAACTACTGCACTTCCACATGAGGGATCCTACCAGCCCCGGAGCAAAAAGCACATTGTCCTTTGTCACATCCATTTTCATTATGTGTCTGTCTGTCGATCTATTCAAAGACTGAATTCCTTCTGTTGACAAAAATAGCCTCTTTTTTCTGTCTGAAGAGTAGATAGCCTATACAGGACACTAACAGAAAAAACTTCAACTCATCTATTATATGGAAGGAGTTTATCTTCATAAAACAGTCCTGGTGCACTCAATTGCCCCAATATTAATTTTCTCTATCCTGCTTCTAATTAAGTCAAGTCAGAGGGCAAGAAGCCCATCTGAATGTGGCAAGTAACAACAAGCAAAGCCCAAGAAGAGAGGAGGATAAAGTAGATTGCATACTTAGAAGAAAAGTAAAGAACAAACGGCTATTTCCAATACCTCCTATAAAATATTGCAACTACAGTACATTTAACTAAAAAAAGGAAACCTGCAACAATTGCTGGTCATGTATAAATTCCCATAACTACTCTTTCCCAATGCAGCTTCAACAGCTTCCAGTAGTGGCTTAGCAGCTCCTGGCATCTCCTGCCCCAGCTAAGGCAAACTGCAATCCAAACAGCACTTCAAGCTTTTCCATGCCGATCCAATTATTTCCCCTCATTATCAGTATTTCCATATTCTTTAGCACAGAAAATATGGATAAATATTGAATTTGGTAATAACAATTTGTTCCAGAAAAGAGATAGGCCTGTATATAATCTTACTGTGTGTCAACAACACACGGATCAAGCAAAATAAATCAAGGAGTTTTACAGCATGCAAACACACTGCTGTTCAGATCACATCATAGCCTTGAATAACGGGGATGCCAACATGGGTTTCTATCCCACCACAGGAGAGTTAACCCTCGAGGCAGATGACAAATCACATAGAAACTTTCCAGTTCTCAAAGGATGAAAACCAGACACACTTAAGGGCATCTAACCTACCCTTGCCAGGGTCCAACAAATGTATCACTTTCCTGTGACTGGCACCAAGATCAAGGCCACAGGCTGAGAATCAGCACTGAAACCTGGTCTGTGTCCACAGCAGACAAGGGTATTTGCACCACAAACCTCTCTGACAAGCTCAGCATCCACCTGGATCCACTATGGGAAGGGAAGAGCTTGAATAATCTTGAATGTCTTTTAAAAAAAAATTATTTCTCTGAATCCCTGTCATCAAAAAGAAAGATACATAAAGACATATTCCCCTTAGAACACAATAAAGCAGAGCCTGTACCCTCTTGATGCTGAGATCTCAGCAGTGAATCTCCAGAAATATCACAGCAGAGTCTTATCTGTTACATCCTAGAGCTGAATGGGAGGAAAAATAATAACAAGCAGCAGCTTCAGCTTCTACCAGCAGCACATTCCAAGATCTCAAATTGCTACTGTGTATGAAGAAGGATCTGAAATGCAAATGATCAAGAGTCCATTAGAGACATTAAAGATTTAGCAGACGTATGTTCATCTTCATTTTATTGGGGGAGATAGAGACATTAGCTCCAACACAATAGATAACGAAGTACAGTTACCATATTCACCCCTTCAGAGAATAGTTACATGTCTTATTAAAAGCATACTTACTGTCCAATCTTTAATGTTTCATCTGGGCAAAAAAATTAAAAATAAATATTCCCCATTCAGCTCTAACTTTAATGACTTATTTACATCAATAATTTCGCTTATAGGATGGAAAGCTACCCCAGAGCTGCCTCAGTACAGACTAACCCTCAGATGCCCTTCCATGCAAGTCGGCCTGGCCGTACACTCTCCTCAGAGGGAAAAAGCCTCTCAGATTTTCTCATTGGCAACACTAACACAGCAGCAGGACTGAACACTGATCTTGCAATACAGATTCTGCAATCTGAATTCTCCAAAACAAAAAGAAGATCCAAACCTATTCCTCTTAAAAGGGCATTCCTGATATCTGCTGCAAATACATTAAAATAACCCTCATTCAGAAATCCATCCAACAAATATCTATGCATATGTGTGAACAACTAGAACTTTCTCGGGATTCCTTTAATTTGCTTGCCTAGTCATCTTTATGATCAATGTCATAAAGGTTAAAACCCCTACTTTTCAACTAAAATCAGACCTAGAAGCTTCTATTTTCAGTCTGCAAGCTTCAGGACTGCATTATTGTCACAGTCACATCATGTTATTTCCACCAAAACAGCTGGAGGTTTCCAGTGTAGGAAGCAATTATTATGAAAAGTGTCAACGTGTCATTCTCCCCAAGTCAAATGTTTAACTTCACGTTATAGCACTTGACAAGTAGCCAGCTCTTAGTCTCCACCAAGAAAAAGGAAAAACGAGAGAGAGCAGGCGTGCAAGTCACAAGAGAAAAGAACAGTTTACCCGCTGCTATGCAAGCAGATTTTGACATCGCTGACTGCTGCCACAGTTGTGGTGCATTTCTGGAGTTTAATTGCTTGGCAGAAGGCAGGCTTAGGTCCACATGCATGAACGAACACCGTTTGCCTCGATCCAACAACGCACACACAAAAGGCGTCAGTCTAAAACAACACACTAAAATAATTACATGTTCAAGAAGTGGTGCAAGCAATTTAGGATGCGATAGTCACAACCTGTGGTGGGGACAAGATAAAGTGTCCTGCCTATCAAACGTACAGCAAAGGTGATACCTTTCAGATGTAAAAGGGTCAACTTAACAACAGTCCTAGGGACAAAGGATCACACGTATGCCTGAAAGCGGCCCAGTCAGCTCAGCCTGACTGCAGAAGCCTCAGCCTAACACAGAACATCCCAACGGATACTTCTCTGGTTCAAAGTCTCCAACTCTTGATTCAGACCGCAGAGGTCCTGGCCCAAACCACCAGGCTCTGTGGGTGGCTCTCCTTTGAGGAACCTGAACAACTCAGACTGCATATCAAGGAATGAAGCCCACAGGTTGCAAAAAACCATTCCAACAGCTTGGAATGCCAATATCTCTTTCTCCCACTACGCTTTGGCACCACGAGGATCATGCTATTAACTTTGAAGCTAAGAATTTAGAGGGGAGGCAAAAAAAAAAAAAAAAAGGGGGGGTGTGGAGAAACAGGGGGGAAAGGAACTTTACCAAAAAGCACTTCAATACTTTGCTGGAGTCATGACAAGGAAGCGATACAAAACATATGAGATCCTGAATCCCAATCCTGCTTAGAGCAGGAATCCCTGTTAGTACAGTATATTCTCCAGCTACACATGGTATATTAAATTAATGGAAACTCTGAGCTTTAGCATATGTTTAATAGCTACAGTCTGCTTTTTTTGAGCAATGATACAACTTTCTCAGTGTATACAAAAAAAACCACATATGGATGCATTTATGTATGTCAAAAATACCCATGCAGGCTTTGATATTACTCAACAACACATATTGTCCAGTGCTTTAGGCTGCATTAAGCAACACAGAAGTACACCAGTAAAAAGTGTCCCCAGAACCTAGCAAAATCTTAAAAAAAAAAAATAAAAGCAATCATCAGTCAGGGGAAAGATGTTCCACAATCATCCCGAGTCCAACAAGCCTTTGCTCCTCCCACAGTAAGGCCAAAACATCATCCTGTAACCCACATCTCTCACATACTCACACAGCTGTAAAACACTGGGGGACACAACAGGACAAGGGGCAAGTTTCCNTGCCTACCCAAAGCTAATCAGATAGACACGGTGAAGTAACAGACGCTTTTTAAAGCTATGGCATTATGTTGCACAGGTATTGCACCTGAAACAGCTATCTCTGCAACCGGTAATACATTTGTCTTCCCAAAAGCCAGTAATATCAGACAGTTACGTGTTGCACACGCAGCCCCAGGAACATCACCCTGCTTTCCTCCCATGACACACACAGCTGAAGCAAAACACTGTGCCAGACCACAAGACGACCACACCAAGGTAGCGTCACAGCAGTGTACGAAGGGAAAAGCAGTTTGGAGCCAGAATGGGGGATTTCTCAACACAGAGCTTCCTCCTGCGAGCCGAGAGTGACATCTGCTGAGATCTGGATTGCCGCACATGGGGCTTCTTCAGCTCCAGGAATGGAGACACCCAGCCCAGAGCCCTCACTGCACTAAGTGCCCGCACACCGAAGGCTTTGATGTGGACAGCCCTTTGCGCCAACACCCACACAACTACCAGCACTTCAGAGGGATCCCCAGACAGTCAAGAGGCTTCTAGACAAACCGTTGGTACGTAGTATCAAATCTGTGCAGCTGGAAAGCAGCAATTATGCTTCTGTCAGGAAGAAAGGATAACCATGTCCACTCCAGAGAGGTGAAGGTGACAAGATGCTTTCCAAGTCTGTCCCACAGGACTTACAGGAACAGTGAAATCACCACAGAAGTGAAACAGAGAACACGGCCACAAGGGGGGAAAAAAACCAAAACACCCACACAGCACAAAAACCCCTCAAACATCATACCTTCAAATATAGCTATGTCAGCAATACTAAGATGTCTCACATCTGGGCTTTAGACCCAACATTGGTTGCAGCTTGGAAGGAAAACAATAGGCAATGTTGTTGCAATCAGAGGTGTGCCACCTACCTGCCAAAATCTGAAACTGTCCCAAGAGAGGGGCTTGTGCCACACTGTCTAACAGCTGACCATAAATAACAAGGTTCATCACTCTAGTACTTCTTTCCCCTTCTGCATCTAATATGCAGGTTATTTTTAAAGTAGTCCTAGCTCTGCTTATGAGAGGACTGCAAATACTATATTTGAATGAAAGCCTGTTTTTCTTTCGGTGAAATTATAATTTGGAACAGACATTTTACAGTATTGAGAAATTCAGAGAGGAGCCATAAAGGAAATAATTAATGAGTCATTAGCAGGAAAGGCCAATGCAAGGTATCAGGGCAGGAGAGAAACTCCACAACGACACCTACCTGGCATTCACACAACAAGGTTAAACTTCCATGCACATCAGCTGAAAACAACACTAAGTGCTTATGGCCAACACGGTGCCACTCGAGCAAAGGCTACAGGAGGTCAATATTCAGATGTCTTCTGAAGATCTCTAGAAAGCTCAGCAAAGTAAACCATCCCTTTGTGCAGTAAGTAACAAGGAATGAGATCTATTTCGTAGCTTGAGTATTCCTTACACTTAAACCTCAGCCTGTGCTACCCTTGCAGTGTCACTCCTGTGCAGCTCTACGGGCCCTGTAGGTAGCACAGGTCTTGCAGCGACAGTAGGGTTGGTAAGCACGTTTTCACAAAGCCTAGGGACTCACTACCAGCCGTTTTCCTACAGCACCAACCTCAAACGGATTCAGTTCTCTGTGGTTTGGGGGTAGGAGGCTCTGGACTGAGACTCAGGTTACAGGCGTTTGCCACTCTGTGCCACCCCACTCAACCCCAGACCTCAGGGAAAAAGAGTAAGAATGAGTCAGGGTTCAAAGGGGAAACAAAGTAATCTCCAAGGGGGGGGAATAAAAATAAAAACACCTCAGCTTTGCATTCTGCAGCTCTACACGGCTGTGCAACTGCAAGAGGGTGATGCAAAATAATGGAGCATTACTGCCACCTTGTGCTACGTGAAATCTCTACAATTAAGGGTTTTCTTTCTGCCTTCCTGTTTGTTTAAACCACAAAACCAGAATCAATACTTGTATTAGCACGTTCAGAACAGAGGGTGAGCAAAATGCTCCCCTCTCACCCTATGCAGGGCCTGCCATTGCCTTCAGCTGGCTCTTCCAAGGCCTTGGCACAGTCCCCATGGCCCCTGGCCAGGGAAGAGGGGCCCAGTGCTCCCAAGCACAATGTCTCAAGGTGCCAGCCCTCCCCACTCCCCTTGAACCAAAATGCACCAAGGAAGATGCACAGAAACAAGAAATGCACAGAAACAAATGAACCAAATGCACCTTTATCATCACTATTCAGTGGCGTCAGTCACCCACACCTTTTATATATGAAATGAAACCCAGCACATACACCCAAAATGTGGCATGGCTTTCGTTGTCCTGCCCGACGGGAGGCAAACAGCCTATGGAATCACTTGTCATCGATGGGAATCAGAGGTCTTGATACCAGCTGAAACTAAACCAACTGACTAAACACCAGAGCTTACTTTACAAGGACTGCTGCTCTGGCAAGGTTTGTGTTTGTTTCCATGCTCAAGCACAGTTTGAATAAAGTCATTCTTACGGAGGGATTTCTGCTACATTGAATTCCCAAAAAAGTGTTTAAAGAGGACTGCACGATACTCCCGATCTTTAGCAGTCACATACAGATCCTCAGAGAAGACCCATACAATTTATTACCGAATAAATTGAATAGTTTCTTCATAAATGACATACAAAAGACTATAAAATCATAATGGAAAATGATAGATATTCTACAGCATGTTTGACAATCCCTGAAAGCTTAGTAGGGGAAGATTGGAAAATTCTGATGGAGAGAACAGTTTTTCACAAGACCACACTCATGAAGAAAGGATATCTGAACACAACATTAATGCATTTTAACTGAACCATTTGTCTTGCGTATATTTTTGACAATTTTTTTAAATTGTGCTTGTTATCTACTTTTATCCCTTGTTTCTGAGATCATTTTCAATCAAAAACTGATTCATAAAATACATAATTGTGATCGTTCTCCCACGGCAGATTAGCATTAACATAAATGCTATACCTTTGTCTAAAAGTGCCAAAATGCTTTTGGCTATTTGAAATCTTATGTTAAATAAATCCTGTCACAGAGACAGAAAGGCAACTGGTGAACCAGAAAATAAAGGAAATGTTCTCAGAGAGAGATGGCCCTTGGTTTCTGAGCCAGCATAGACGCCACAGGAGGGGCTCCAGATTTTCTTGACTCCCGGCAGGTATCAGGAAGCACCTTCACAAGCCAACTCCATGGCTGTGCTCTGTGCATCACAAAATCCTCCACTATCAGAAAAAGAGACACTCAAGGCTCCCCTGCCCATTGCCACAGGAAGCTTCATAGAACAGGCAGTCTCCCCATGTAAAATTTTGTTGTCGTATCCGAGCTATCGGCTCTAGCCAGATTTGTTCCTTATCCAGAATGGATCCTGGGCTGCTCTGTCGCTGCTTCTTTCACAATACTATTAAAAAATACAAGCCACAAACCACAAAACAACCAACCACCACACAAACCACAAACCTAAATCTCAGAACTGTTACAGAATGAATTGTTTGATGTTTCCTTGCCTCCGTTCCCCTTCCTTGTTCTGTGCTAGACACTCATCTTCAGCAAGACTTCATGCACACAAAGATTTGTACAAATCAGTAGTTTTACTTCAGTTTTGTTACTTCTAACTTCTTACCCATTCTGCTAATTCGCAATTAGTTTTTCTATTCCTATCCCTTGCCCCCTGCATCAACACTGTCTTTTTTCTTCCCCCACATCCTGATTCTATACATCAGAAAAACAGAATTTAGGCATTCAAGGTTTGGCAAAACAAACTGGGGTGTACTGAGCAGATTGATTCTCATTCTAGTCCCAGCTCAGCCTCATTTGAAATGATGCAGGATGAAAAAAGACTCCACTCTGAATGAGTGAGCACAGAAACAAAACACAAAGCACCCTACACCCCAGCCAGTCATGCTGTGGCTACAAACACCAACCAAAGGGACACACCGTCGCTTGCCCAAATGACAACCAAAGGGACACATTGTTGCTTGCCCCTCCCCAGTGCAAATGCATTTTCACAAATCCTTTCCAAATGAGCATGAAAAATGTGAATCTTTGTCTCAAACGACCAAGGTACCCAAAGGCTGTAATCGTGTTTCCAGTCATAGAAAACCTTTAGTACTTTGTTAACAAATACAGTTAACTTCTTTATACCTAACTGGGACTAGCAATAGGATGAGGTTAGAGGTAGGCGAGCTGTGCAAGGTAAGCGCATAGCTGCCATGCCTTTCTTTCCTCAGCGCAACGCCACAGCTCTGCTGAAGAGACAGGCAGCCATTTTGGGTTCACTTCACTTCAAGGCAGCCACCGGCACAACTCTTCCCCAGCACGCTCACTGACAAAGATCCCGCCGTGGCTTCTAATCCAGAAGAAGTAATTCTGACAGAGCCCACAGACGGCCTTTGTGTACGGAGAAAAACACAGCATTACTGTTCGTGTCCATCCTCTAGTGAACACGCAAAGCATATGTGTTGTGACAGCCACCCACGACAGGAGCTTGGCTCTCTCGCTGAAGCTGTCGGCACTCATTGTTTTAGCTCTGGAGTCCTCCAGTTCAGTCCTGGAGCGCGAGCCAAAACCGTGGCTGCAGCACAGCCATCGTGGAAATACCAGCAGACAGTCAATGGTCTGGAAAACCAATGCCTAACTCAGGCACATCCAGGGAAGACAGCGGCTGGGCCTCTCCAACATGCACTGCAGCGCAACCTTTAAACGAAGCAATCGCAATTTTATCCTTGCCAGCTGCAGAGAAGCAACTCTCTGACAAAGTGGTGACATCTGACACAGCTGCCTCCTATCTGACACATAATTTTGCTGTATTACAAGCTCCAACTAATCTTTCTCATTATGGACTTCAATTTTATGATGTAACTACATAGATCCTATTCAGAAAGGTCATTTTCAGCTTAAATAAAACATTTGTCTCTTAAAACATGATAGGAGTAATGAATATTATTTTAGTTATGGATTAAGTGTGTTAATAGAATACTTCACCCTAATCCTGTTTTCTGAGCAGCATGGCTACCCACAATCTCAAAATGAACTGTGTAATGAGAGTGATTTCATACAGAGTCAGGCTCCTACAGGTTTTATGCAAACGTCACAGATGTTGCGGTTAAAATCCACAACTGATGATCTGATTAAGCCTGCACTGAGTGGTACTGGAACATACTGTGAATTAATTACTATCAAAAGGGTGAAGGGTTGAAGGTGATTAGAATTCAAATTTGTCATGTTTATCCAAATAAATCAGAGGTAAATGAATACATTTAAACACTTCAGTGTTTTAAAATTGATTTGTTTCTGTAGAAAATAAATCAAATTCTGGATACAAAGCAGTAAGCTCTAAAATACACAAGGCAGATTTTCATTGCAAGAAAGACAACTTCCACTTTTGAGTTTCAGTTATTGTTATAAATTCATTAACAGCTACTGGAATATAATCTTTAACCCCTGATCAGTGGTATCATAGGATACAGGAGCACACACTGTACCAGCTGGTATTACTGGGTACAACTGGGGAAAAGCACTCAAGTCTGCACAGCCTTCATTTATATGAATCACCCCCAAACAACATGGGTCATACCATGATCTTCCTAACTGCCATGTACCATTCCAATCATTTCTGTCACAGAAATAGTGTAAAATTTTCCAACCCAAAACATGCAGAGAGAGAGATTAATAAACCGTAACCACTTCAGCGATACCAGTTGACAGAGATTACAGGGTGGTTGCATTTGCTTCCATCAAGCTGGATTCCCTTGAGTTTCAGCCAGCAACACAGAGTTAAAGCCACCCTCATGCAGGGCAAGCAGGGAGGCAGTTTAGTGTGAGGATGGCTCTGAACCTTAGGCCCTGGAAACCCTCCTATCAGAAGTAGAGAACTGAGCCCAGATTTTCCAGCAGAGGTGCATTGAAGTAAGAGGCCACCAGACTTTTCTAGCAAATCCATGTCTATATATGAAATACAACGAAGAAACTCTAATTTTCTGGATCATAGTCCTGCACATTATGGTGAGAGAAGAGAATCCACCAAGAACCCAGGAACTTACACCTGCCAGGCTGCCACTCTACACAGAATAAAGCATGTTAAAATATGTGAATGAAGCTGGTCAGGGCACCTGAGGTGGCTACACTTCTAACATTATTTCATCAGCTCCACTGCAAGTCCCCTGCTATTTAATTCAGAGCAAAGAGAACCAGCTGCACATGGATAACAACAAGGGATGATTTACTGTTCCCATTTTATATTTGGCCTCAGTTAACAGTGAATACACACACACAGCAGGATGCTGCACTCAGGTGCCATTCTTCCGTGGGCAACCTCTTCCATTTCTTAACTGGATTAATGTCCCACTAACCTCATCTGAACACTCAGAAACAGCCAGCAAGAGAGCAACAGTTTGAATGCAGTCTCCTCGCACTATGCTGGGGTTATCATACAATCTGCTGGAAGAGGACGGAACCTGCAGAAAAATAAATTACATTCCAAAAGGAGAAAAATAAATACAATACACTCTGGAGCTGCTCCTTACAGCACCAGCATGTATGTGCTTCAGCCAGAGCTTAAAAGCCTCACCCAAAAAGCTTTTATCATCTCTCAGAAAACACATTAAAAAAAATAAAAAATAAAACCACACCAATAACACCTACATAACATCATCCAGCCCTTCTCTCATCCCACAACTCCACACATTGGCTTAAGCCCCTGCTCCCAACCCCACACGCTGTACCACAGCCCATTTTCCTTTAAACACCGCACACGTGGTACTCACCAGGCAGCTTTCTGTCAGCACTTCCATTAGGGTGATAATCCCAGCAACAGCCCAGCTTACTAAAGCCATCCTTAAAGATAAGCTGCAAACCACTATTAAAGCACCAGGACACCAAGGGGGTGTTTGCCTGTTACCATGTAAGTTCCTTCCAGTTTTGACTCCTGCAACAAGCACAGCTGCTGCACATGAAGACCCCACGGCTGCCCCAACCTGCCTCACCTGTGGTCACACAGGTGGCATCCAGTGGCATCCACAAACAAAAGCTCAAAACCTTCTATTTCTGACCTACCCTTAAATCAGACATATACAACAGAATTTCTCTTAAGCTTTTCCACCAGCCGCAGCTATCTGAGGACCAAAGTAGAGTATTAATCTAGCAAGTCCAGACCTGCTTTCAAACACATTTTTCTTCACGCTTTAGGCCTTACAGTCTCAGCTAATAACACTCCTACACCAGCAATTTTCATCCTGTGGTTCACACTGCTCTGGGGAGCACGGAAAGCGACCACAAATTCTTTGTGAGAGATCCACAAAAAGCATCTAAGAAAACAGGGTTTGTGCACACCATATAGCAACCTGTACACGGAGCCATGAAAAAAATTCATGCAAGTCTGTTGAAATTTGGAGGGGACACTCCCAAGAGCTGAGACTGAAAACTACTGTTCGCCATGATATTCTCGATGTCATCAGAGAAATCACCAATTTAAGACTCAAAAAATCCAAGTTATTTTACCAGCTCAGTCCCTTCAGCATAGTCATAGATGGGATTTGTCACTGTTAGGTGCCTCAGTTTCTCCATCTGAAAAAATAAGGGGGAAATTATTGCATCTGTTTTTAAAGATTTAAGGCCTACCTGGGAATAAAGGTTATTTAAAAGGTATGTGCTGCTACTGTTCTGTCTCTCACCTCCATAAAGCTCTGCTCAGTACATCGGGTAGTCACTTTGAAGTCCTGTGTCTCCTGCACTGAAACTCTGGGATTCAGATCTATAAACCATCCTGTTTGACTACACATAAACAATGTTTGTTGAGTTGCTTTGGCGTTCACATATTGAGGGAGACACCACCATAATACACTTTAAATATTAATGTAGCTGGCAACAGTTCCACTGTTCCGAGCCATATTTGCAAATAACAGACACAAATCCCAGCAAACAGGATCACATCAAAAACACAGCAGGAACAGAATGCAAAAGACATTGTTCAATGTTCATTGTTGAAGCTTTTTTGCTAGCTGCTGTCTGAACACAAATTTAACATTACTCCTGTTCCACCGAGCATGCAATCACTAGTTTAATAATTATACATGTATTTGAGATCTCATACACAACTCTACTGTGTTGCATGACCTGGTCTTCACATGGCTTTGTTTTAAAAGCTGTATCTGGATTCATACTGTTTCCAGCAGAAATCCCATGGAAGAGCTTTTGTACATGGTTATCGCTTTTAAAAATGCATTACTTCACCAGAAATCTCAGTTCTGCTCTGCAAAAGCATGACTCAAAACCAGTTAAAAACCACTGTGAGCTTCCCATTAGGTATCCTGGGCCTTTAAAAGCCCTTGTACCTCCTTGATGAGTCATCTAACCTTCATTACGTTATGCACTAATTTATGCAGCAAATGAATCCTCCTGCTGCTCTCCATCCCTTGTATTATGTTTCTTCACTTTCTTCCTTCCAGGAAGCTTGTGTTGCTTAAGATATAAATGTAAAAACCTGATTTGACCTAATTCTCCCTTAATAACATAACAGAAATCAAGTAAACTGGACTGTCTATTGGCACCAATCAGGACTATGTCTGTTCTCCACCCGTTGCCTCCGCTGCGGCTTCCCACAGCGCAGCAGTTCATCGCCAGGCTCGCTCAAACACACTTGGTTTCAACACAGAAAGCTCTGGTTGAGCCTCTCAGAGGAAACTGGATATGGATCCCAAGTTATCTCAACCACAAAGAACCCAACTCGCAAGTATCGGTCCCTCTTGCAGAGACCGTTTGCCCCAGTTCACTGGGTGGATCGCTACACAAAGCCAGCCCGGTTCTTCCGCGTGGAAAGACGCATCCTCAGCAAAACATTGGACAATGGAGGAGAAGGGGGAGGCACACCAGGAAAACACTTTTAAAACAGTCAGACTACAACTCTCATCCTAAATATTTAGGTTACCTTTGGCATGTTGAGCAAGATCTACAGTGGTACAGTGTCCTAGCTTTAAAAATAATACAACACGGCTGTGCCACACCTCCCCCAGCTGCAAACAGGGCTACAAAGGTGCTTATATTTTGCTAAGCTGTCTCTTAAGGGAAAACAATTAGAAAAAAACTTACTATTTTAAAAAAAGCAGGCCTGTTACACAGTTCTCAGGGAATGCCTTGCACTTAAACCTCACGTCTGTTTTCATCCTGCACCAGAATGAGTACTTAAAGTTTCAAACACTTCATTCAGCACAGAAACTATAAGCCGACTTCTTTCAAACGTATGATAGTCTGAAGGCCTTCACCTGGCTGGGCATTGCTAAATCTACTACATTACATGAAACCCACTGTAGCTTTAGGCAAAAGGTGTTACTGCCGGGCAGCAGCTGTTACCGCTGAACATCATTTCCCCCACAAGTAATGTAGGTAGGATTCCACAGTGAGCATATTTGAAACATAAAGCATTAACACCACCCTAGGAAAATGCCACTCTGCCCATGGCATCCCCTCTGCCTGAACCAGAGCTTTGTCAGACTGATTAAAGTCAGGAGCTGACCTGCAACCACATCTTTTCCTCCTCACACTACAACCTTCCTAAGGATTTGCACGTACACTTTACCAAAAAATACAAACACCAAGCTAAGCTATGGCTCAGTCAAGCAGACAAGTCTTCTTGCCATTAATGAGAATTGCTTTCACATACAAATGCCTTGAGGATGAAATCCTAATGGTAACTCGTGGATGAAGCAACGACTATAGACTGCTTAGAACCATATATAAATCTTCGATTTAAAAAGCAAATTACTAAAGCGCACAATGTTATCTTTTTGCCTCTGGATAAAAGAAAGGGAAGCAAGAAAGAAGAAGGCAAAATTGCCTAATACTTGCATTTTACTTATTTTGATCATTTGCACTTCATGGTAAATCAATTTGTGCTGCTCCCATGAGGGTTTAGGAGTTCACACTTTCTTTCATCTAGCAACCAAACTCTTATCTAATTGCCCTGTATTGCCGCTCTGAAGTAGGGTTCCTCAGGGATAGCTTCAAGGTTCTCAGGCTGTAACTATTTAGCACAAGAGGTTTGTTTTAGGTTTGATTTTTTAAATATCTCTTAGAAGGATTAAAGCTGAATGTTTCACATGCAGCACCAATATGAATTCTACCTTGAAAATAAGCCAAATGAGTTAAACTTGGGCAGCCAAACGTTGTTATTCAGCAAGCTTTCACCCCAGGTTGGTAGGAAGCCAGGAAGAGGGAATGGATAGCTGTGTTAGCAGCAAAACGACAACCGAGCTCGCTAAACCACAGCAATCAGCAGGATCAGCAACACCGGTAACATCCACAGGACGGCCAAAAGAAAAGTCGAGCAGGAATAGAAAAAGACACAGAAACTGAAAAATGCTTTTAAGTATCACAGTGTTCTAACTTAATACCAAAAAATGCAAGAAAGTGATACTGCTTTGCTTTTGAATCACAGCACAGAGATCACAAATATTATGGTAACCTAAGCCTAACAAGGTAGTACCCATACACAGCACTCCTACCACACCAATGATCTTACGAAATATTCCTTGATTCCATGCATCTGCTGATTTTGCTAGAGGAAGAGGTATATTTTTTTTAAAGGTTTCTCTATTGCTCCCCCTTCACTTGCTGTATAGTGTATTCTATTTCATTTATAGATACAAGAACATACTGCTTCTTTAATCCAGAAAAGTCCTTGATCAGGGAAACAACTTTTAAATTAAAAAAATCAATTCCAACCAGGAAAGCTTAATAAAGTACTGGAAGTCTGTTAGATAGGCACAAAAATAAAGGTGAACTGGGCCTTAAGAGGAATGTAGCATACCACAAAATTCAGCAACATTAACTCATGCTGTGTGACAAAGAAACAACCGTATTCAGAATTTCTTTTCCAAACTTTTAGGCTTTGCCCCACTCTCCTAGCAAAAGTGATATTTTTTTTTCCCCCATGTGTATTTTAAACATGCACTCTTATTTACCTCAGGTTGAAACATCTCTTACTTTGGCACAGAAGGTTGCAGCAAAGTCTCTTAAAACACAGCAAGAAGTCAGTGAAGAGGCTCCCCCAGAGAGAATCCTGAAGCAAATCCTCTGAAGGGGTAGCTGGCAATATCTCTGAGAGAAAATAGACCCCAAGGCCAAAAGGTTTTCTGATTTAAGAAACAGCAACAACACGATGCAGCTGAAAGTGCTCAGGCCCCAAGCAGGCAGGCCTAGTCTCCCTCATGAGCCCTTGCAGCAGCACCAAGCACACCACCACAGGACTGACCTGTAGGCCCCAGCACCTGGGCCTTTATGACATAATTTCACCAGAAGTCACTGCAAGCTCACCTTACCTGTGTCACAATAAGCATCGCAGCAGCGCAGGTGTGAGCCCCCAGCCATGCCTGCCCTCCCCAGCCTGCTCAGGGCACCAGGGAGCTGCAATAGAGGAGTGAAGGGTAAGGACAACACACAAAATAGCGGCCTGGGGTAAGGAGGGCACACAAACCAGCAGCCAACGGCACCAGGGTGGGACCGGCAGCCCCATTCACCCAGGGGGAAATGGAGGAGAGAGGGAAATAGCCCCAGCTGGAGAACCCGCCTCTTCCTCTCCCTGCTCGTTAAAGCACCGAACCTTTTAAAAGAGCATTTTGGTCACTTTCTGAAAGTCCCTTGAAGAAGTGGGTTGTGTTGTTTCCTTGTTCTCACCTGCATAAGTGTAGCAGTAGCTGTTGGAATGGCAGGCCTGGCTTTGCTCAGCAGGTGAGTCAGCTTTTCATACCAACAAAGAAACATGAATCCCTAGCTAGAAAATTATTAATAGCCCCACCTGATGTTAGTTATATAAATGTTGTTTTTCAGTTTTGTTTTCCGTTTTTAAATGCTGTGGGTGGCTTTGTGTTAACAAACTCTTAAGTAACCCTGCCTCAATAGTCCAAGTCTAACAAAATGGCTGTCAGGGGAGGGAAAAGGTATAAGGCTGCTGTTGTTAGGCAGGAGTTTGCAAACATTCAGAGGTTAAAGCCTCACTTGAGTAAGAAGCCTAAGGCAAACAAATTCCTTCAGCTTTGCCCTGCCTGTGCTTAGGCCTGGCTTATGGGAGTGGGGCTCTGGGAGTTGTAGATATTAGAGGATGCTGAGCTTGCTGCTTGTGATCAGACATGTTCTGTCCCCAAATCAAAGGGCTCATGGATAAGGCTAATTTGTGATAGTTTCAAGCCAAATTCATCTACCCCAGGGGACTTTTAATTTTCTTGTAGTAATCTTATTCAATGAAATAGCACAGGCATTTTCTAAAATAAACAGCTCAGTCACTTGATATTGTTTAGATACAGATAAGGAAGAAACAAACTGGGACTGATACTGGTTTTTTCCTCTCTAATTTTGCAACTTCAAATCCAATTGTGCATCAAATTCTCAAATTAAGTATTTTTTAAAAAAATATCCAGTGTTGCAGGCAGTGTATGAAACCAATCAGCACTGTTGTTTCCAGTGGAACAAATACCTTCCATGTGTGAGCGCTGCTGGCCCTGGTCCAACCCATCAGGTGTGCGGTGAGTGCCGGTCTGATGCTGGGAGCTTGCACAGAAATCCTTCAGCCCCAATTAAACTGCTTTCCTGAGGCTGGAAGCTGAAGGTCAGCTGCTCCTTTCACAATGGCCAGTAGTGCCTCTGTCCTGCACAGAGGAAATACTTCAAATAGTGATGGTATTTTACTGGCTTTTTTTCCATGGTAAGTGTTACAGAGAAGCAAAACTGAGCACAGCACCCAAAATTACTCCAGATCTCTGGTGTGATTTCTTTACATGTATTTTTTTGATCTGCCTGCGCTGCTGTCTCTGGTGCCAATTACCTGATCTAATTCTATTGGGAAAACATACCTATCTATTTCTGTAATTCTCGTTGCCATTTGCACAGCCCTGGAAAGGATTTTTTCATTGCCCTTTAGATATTGTCGTATCACTATAATTAAACTTATTGTTCTGCTCTAAAATGCAAAAGCTAAAGTTAAAATAAATGGTAGGTTTACACCAGTAGACACCACCAAAAAAATTGTTTGTCTAGTATTTTAGTTATTTTAGGAACACTTAGGTAATAGGGATGGATGTGCTGTGAAAATTACCTATTTCTCCAGTTGAGAATTCTGCTCCTACGTAATCTCTCTAATGTGCTAATTTTTTCCATGCCTACCGTGACTCCTACAGTCTCTAGGCAGAAAATGCTGAACTGTGAATGACTTTCCACCCCTTTAGGGATTCTGGTGAGTCTGAGTAATGATCACTTCCATTCTGAAAACAGCTGCAGCAAGGAATGTATTGGATTGCTAAAGATGTTCCTGACTAATAATCCCTCCTCATTTCTTCTGTGTATGGCAGAGTGATGTTGTCATTTGCGCAGTGTAAAATGTTCTAGGGCTCGATAGCCCAGCAAAGATATAAAGCAGGGTAGATTTTTGTCTGCACGTGAAACACTTGTATTTAGCTTACGGAATTTAAAAGATAACCCTGGGATTTCATACGAACTATTAAAAGAAAAGCTTTCAATGGGGAAGCAATGTAAATCAGTGCTGCTTGTATCATTTGGCAACTTGCTCATTTGTTCTGAACCAAGCACTGGTATTTCACTGTACTATGTGAAAATGTCCTTTTAAAGCTGGGAAAAGACACTGTATCGGGAATAGGCCAATTCCCAGTGTGTTTGTGTCTGTAATTAGCTGTCTGTAAACCAGTTAAACTGTGCAGCTGTTTCACAAGGACGTTGGGAAAGGCTCATGCATTATTTGCTCAACCTAGGAGCAGGGTGTTTAACTCCCTGCTCAGGCATGCGTTAGGAAGAAGTTTCATAGTACTTATTCATACGATTCACACTTCAACACAGAGCGTGAGAACAATTCTCCCATCAAAGAAATGGTAAAAATTCCTTAGTTTAGAATTAAACCCAGAAAAAAAGTAATGTATAAGGAAATCTTGAGTATATACAGCTTTTGATAGTAAAGCTTGCTCATCTGTTGTTCTTCTATATCAGTTGAGAAAATCGTTCATCTCCAAGTAAATTCTGCCAAATAAAACTGTTGGCATAATTTGCCTACTTGAGAATAATTCACCTTTCTGCCATGGATGTAGTATGAACCGCTGAGGTAACCTTTTATGAGCTAAGACATTATATACCTCCGATGCTACCTAGGTAATCTTCGTGTGTCTAAGAGCAGCTATCATATTTTAAATTGTTAGACTGAAACTCACATCCCTAAAGCCAGACTACTCAATATGGTAAATTGTTTTGCTGGCCAAGTACAAAATACTGGTCTCTTTAGCATGATACACCTTTAAAAATATTTCTAAATGCCTCCTTAATGTTGTTTTTCAGGGAACATGAATTCATTTTGCTGATTGGATGCTTGCTTTTTTCTTTGTCAATTAGCAAGGCATTTTAGGTCCTTGCTTCCATAGACATAGCGCCAGTCAAGAAGCTTTAAACTTGCTGTCCTTTATTAAACGCATTTTGCATTGTATTATTTTGTTTGCAGAGTGCAAGTCATACTTGTATAAAGTTGCCACCATGAGTCCTGTATTATCCTTAGGCCAGGGTGATGCTCTTCTTCAGGAACAGTCCTGGTGGCGTCAATAACATAAGCAAAATGCTGATTATCTTGATTATCAGGGGAGGAATCTGAACTTTTGTTTGAGTTCAGTGTTCTACTCTTCATGTTGAGTTGTAAAAGTTTAGCTCTCCTTTCCATGCACGATGTGGCCCTTGAAATTAGACGTAGCATATATCAAGCCATATACAGGCTGGGAAGGAGCTTGCGGGGTCATCTGATCTGTCATCAACTTCCAAAATAGAATCATTGCTGTTCTAATCGCAAAACATGGAACACGATCCAGGCTTTGCAAATATCTTCTACAGTCTGAAGACGAGAGGATTATCAGAGAGAATTCTCTGAGATGGTTGTGATGTTTCTGCTTGTTTTGACTCGGTTTGCTGTCACATGTATTATGGCAATTGCTTTGTTTTTCTTAAGGATAAAAGTATCTCTGGTACTCCGAGGTGAAGCCGTGAATCCTCTGGCAAGCGGTTACCCAGTGACTTAGTGAACTGGAAGTAAGGAGGCTTTACCAGTGTGAGCAGAGGGTTTGCAGGCTGGAGGTTTTACAAGTTGCGCTGTTTGACCTTCAGCTTGGGTGGTCTCAGCAATCCGCCTCACTCCTGTTGGGTGCGTGGGAGTCATGTAGCGCAGGATTATGCAGATGTTTATCCCTGAAACCGAGGGAGTACATTAGTGAAACTGCCTGCGCAGCATTGGCTAATGATGCCACTTCTGCTGGTGATGGAGTCACTGATTCGAAAGGGATTATGATTGTTGACAGAGAGCACATCTGGCTGCCATACAGCTGTGCACTCCAGAGCTCTCATTCTGTCCTGACTGACTCCCCATCCGGTTCGTGGCTGTAACTCTTCCAGATGTGCCATATGTTGATAAATATAATTCTTTTATCAGCGACTAAATCCAGGCAGAACTGGGTCTTGTGTTTGTGCCTGTAGATTTTAGTTTAATTTTAGCCTCCTAAATCCAAACATATCACTAAATATAAGTGCTTGGTGTATACCTAGATCTGTGGTGTCAGTGCTTCTTGACCAGAACACGTAACCATCGGAATAAGGCTCTCCAAGTCCCCTGCTTTATTTCAAGTAGTGTTTTTATCTGTAAAAAGTGTAAAAAGTTTAATTTCTAGGATAGAACAGTTATACTGTAGAAATAATATATATGTGTGTATATATCTATGTATGTCTATATAAAGAAAAATAATAGTGGTAACCTTTTGGCCACCAAAACCTTCATGCTTTGCCCCAGTGTCAAATGTCAGGATTGCTTGTTGTTGCAGCAAGAATGGAACCAGAGTCTGGGACTTTCTCTCTTTTGTAGATAGGGTTTTTTTGGAAGGTTTCCCGGTATCTACTTGTTCTTAGGAGTGATGCTACCCATTTGAGACTTGCTTATGCATATGATAGAGGGCAGCAGTGTTAAATGTACTTTAAAACCAAAAAAAGTCACAGGGTTGTAGCTCTTATAAACAAGCATAAAATCCCTTTTTCCACTCTCAGATGGCTGAGTATAGATAGCTCTAGTACTAAAGTTGTGATTAAATATATAATTTATCTGTGTCATCATTCATTCTAGTTGTATTTCTTATGATTACTTTTAACAGTTTCTTCTTTTTATGGGTGTTTGTCCAAGATAAAGAAAGAAATGCATCTAGCATGTAGTAAGGCAGCTACAATTAAAGTTGCATAGCTACTTTTTACCATACTATGACTGATTTCTCTGTTCTTTCGTGATCAGTTTAGCATATTAATTCTCAAGAAGGTTTTTGTTACGTTTTGTTGTTCATATATGAATTCACAGCTTCCATCCCACCACTGTTGGGTCAGGAAGTCAGGTGAAAATCTGATCGGCTTATTCCAGGACAAAGTGCTTTCAGTGAGACACGGAAATCTAGTGGCTCTTGAATTCAGGAAAAACATTTTGGTAAATTTATTCTACTTGTTTATATGTTTTTTTATGGCAATGCTACTTTTACACCCTTCTTGGCCCTCTGCTGAAGCAGAGAAGTGTAGCTGTCCTTTTTACAGATGGGGACGGTATTTGACAAATGGGTGAATTTAGTTAATTCAGTTTCAGGCTTCCCTGCTCATTGATGTACTTTTAATCTTCCCTATTGTATTTCCTATTTACTTCACTTTAGTAACCACAGGGTGCTTTGTGTGCTGAGCATACACAGGGTTCGGTAGCTTGGACGCTCGATGTCCTCCTGTGTGTGTGGTGAATGTAGAATAAATGGAATGGAATGGATCCAGTAAGCATGATCTAGAAGAATGAGAATGAAACCGAGTCATGTATTTGTGAGTATATATTTAGGTGATGATAATGATTAACCTTCCTACTCCTTTCCTGTCTGTAAAAGAGGGGTGGTTGTGTTTATACCTTTCTAACAAAAGCTTTGAGTTGCTTGATTACATGACAGTTGCTAATATGGGTGTTGCGTCATTAATTCTCTAATTGCAGATTTCTTTAGAATTTCATAGGTTTCCCAAATTTGATAAATCACAGTTTTATTTCGTGTGGGGAATATTCCAGTAAGTCTGCAATGTTTGCTTTCTGTTTCTTTTTTTTAATGTCAGCAATTTACAAGTATGTTGTAACTAATTTCTCTACTGTAATTTCCTTATGCTGAACAGACTCATTCTTCAAATACCAGGCTCAGCAAGCTCATGAAGTAGTTCAAAATACATAGTTTTCTACTTCAAATGAAACACAGTTTCCTGGTATCTTAAGAAGAGCAATAGGGACACAGTGGAAGACTCAGAGCTTGTTCTTATTCCCTTTTTCCAGTGGTGCTTTGCTGCTTTTTATTGGTTTTGTCCCTTTAACCATCTTGTCATGCACGCTTCCTACTTTCTGAAGTCATGTAGGGAGGACAATGATAGAGACACAGACTGTGTCAATTCTGAGCAACCAAGGAGTCCGCAAACCGAGTTCTGTTGCAGAAGATATGAGGATTCAAATGAGAACCTAATGCCTTCAAAGATCTTTCTCATCAGTTCAGTAAGTTGGAAAGGTGTGAGCTGTAGATGAGTGGTCAGATGGCTGTTCAAAATTATGAAGATAGCGGGTCTGAATTTCCTTTCCACTATTCAGAGTTCAGTTGTTTTAACTCCCCTGACCTCAGTGGAGCCAACTGTGTGTGAAGTATCACAATGCAGTAGAGAATTTGTTTTACGCAAATTCTGCAGGTCTAAATTATGCTCAATTACATAACAGCTGTGGGTATCCCCAGTAAATGTATTGGATATAGGGAAATACTACTCATTTTGACTCATGTAATTAGAAATCTAAGCAACCTCGTTTATTTGCAGAGTCATAATTCTGGTCATAATGACCAGAAACTCTTTCCATGCACACTGTGCTGAGCTTCTATCAGCTGCCACCTTTTCAAGTTCTCCCTTTGCTTCTCCATGTGCTTAACCAATACTTAGTTCCCAGTCTGATTCCTAGACACTTCACTTAGAAGTTTTTTAACAATCTGTCCCCTGACGTAAGCCATAACGCATTTTACAAGAGCAGACCTGTTTTAGCTTTGACATTAGTATCTCATTAAGAAATAGGAGTGTTTCCTACAGCTACCTGTTGTGATAGGCCACAGCTGGGCCTCTGCGAGGACAAAACAGAGTAAAGAAGTTCCTTTCCTGCAGTGATACATTTATTCCTTGCTAGTGATTAGTAGTTTCTTAGATCTGAGAACTCCTTTGGAGACTCAAAATGAATCAGGCAAATAGTCTAAATACTTGATTTCTAATGTCTTGGTTCATCTTGATCAAAAGTGCAACCCAACCTAATATTTACTTGCTAATACAAACTGTATGCTTTTCTTGCAAAATGGCAGTTAAATATGCTTATTATTATCTCTGTGTTTGAATTACTTATTGTATCCTTCTGAAAAACGATAGACAAATATACCTAATAAAAATTGGTTTGTAAAGAATTTGGTTGATGGCAGTCATACTGTTCAAACAAATGATAGTTTGGTCTCCTCTGGGTTTACCATGAGGATGAGTTAGATTTCACGAGTGCTGTTTTGATCTGATTTTTTTAATCTTTGTAGGCAGCAGCGAACTGTGCTACTTTAATTTGCGCGGGTCAAACTCGCAGCCAAATTCTGGTTGCTGGGTACTTTCTATCATTTTTAATAGACAAAAAGACCATTCTGCTTAGATTAAGTGTATGTTCCCTGCAATGCGAACTTTGCCTGGGAATGATATGTTTTCAAGTGTCTTGAGTAATGTAAGTGACAGGTTGCTTTCAAGTAAGGCAGTTGGTAGGGGCTCTCCAGCTGCGGGCAGTGCGGGAGGTGGTGTATTTTCTGCACGGATAATAGAAAGGACAACGGGCTGGGTGCGGATCTTTGCTTCCCTGTGGAAAGCGAAGATAACTCTCCCGGCCTCTGCTGTGCCCCAATAAGCTGACACACCTGATGAATGGAAAACCCGCGTGTCTCAGCGTCACGAAAAGCACAGAGGTGAACTCGGCAAATGTTCTGTTCTGAATGCGCTCGAATTATCAGCTGTAGCCTGACAGCAGCGGAGCAAATGGCTCACCCTTCGGAATACGGCCTTCTGAATCGAAACCAGTGACGTAGCCGTGGATCTGTCAGTCAGACAGCTTATCTTGCCTTAGAAAAGGGAAGGCAGTAGCAGGACGTATTTGTGATACTTTGGGTTTGCGTCTGTTTTTTAAGAAAGAATGCAGGAAATGACTGGCTCTAGCCCTGTTCTCACGTAAAGATTTACACAACAGCAATTCTCCTTGAAATAACTATACACTCCAGAACAGCAACCTTGCTGAGCATCAGTGTTCCTGCCTGCATTCCTGGTCTCGAGAGCACCTCTGGCTACTGCTCGTGAGGTTTGATGAGCAGATATTAATGGGAGAAGAACTTGGAGGGGCAAATGCTCCCCCGCACTTGCTCCACAGGATGCTCCCAACAAGAAGCAGGAGGAGGGAGATGCTTGTGATGAGGGGTCAGAGCTGGTCATCAGAGACTCACATACGGCCTCAAGGTTCAACCTCTGTGTATACCGTGTTACAGGTCATACCCATGACTCTTCCAGAAAGAACAGGGGAAATAAACAAATCAGTAATTCCTGGGCTTTGCTGTATGTTTGGGGTTGTAAACCTGGTGTAATGCTGGAATTATTTTCAACTTGAAAGCTAAAAAGGATGGAGGGGGTTGGCTGATTTAAGGCTTCTATTAAGAATTAGAAATTAATAGCTGAGCTAAAGACCTTCATAACTTTTATTTCAGGGCCTGTGCGTGGTAAAATAGCCCAAGGCTTTTAAAGAAGGCCTGAAAGAAGGAGGCGTATGTGAGTTTTGCAAAGACTGCAGAGGAGAGGAGAGGGAAGGTGACAGACTCTGCACACCCCACTCTGAGGCTCACAGATCGGTTACTTTAGGACAACTGTATTCATGAAAACCAGGTATTGCATTTCTTATCCAAGTGATCAGTATCTTGCATAGCATCTCTTGCCTGTCTGTTTTTGTCCTTAAGTCTTATCTTCTGGAAACATGCGAGTTATCCTTAAAAATAGTTATAGAGTCATGTTAGTGTTCCTCTATGGCCTTCTCATCCTTTTTGCTCTCCTGAGTTCCGTGTATCCCACGTAAGCACTTCCCTGCTCACACCTCACTGAAGTGTATGCTGCGCTGCCCCGTTTCACTTTGTACAACCTGTTGCCCTGGCATTAATCCTTGTTACTCCTTGCAGTGACGATAGTGTGAGGTATTACTCCAAGTGTTGAAGTGGGAGGACAAGCCTGGGAGCTAGAGTTCTGGTTTTAGTTTCTGGCTATGCTGCTAGCTGCCAGGCAGACTTCGATGTAATCATTTCACTCATAAGGATACTGAAGCGAAGAGGGGTAACCTCTTAAGTGGCTTCACCTCTCTCTGCTTCAGTGTTGCAGTCTTTTTAAGGGAGGTGATTATTTTGTAGTAGTTCATCTTTGTTCAAACAAACGGGAGAAGACTGCAGGTCAGTTCATTAGGACTGATGAAAACTTAGAGGTGGGAGAGGTCAAGCTGTTCCCTGAGAAGGGAGAGATGCTTTTTTGACTTTCTTGATTTCAGCTGCGTTTGACAAGAGCTGCTGGCTGATAACACAGGTGCCCAAGAGTGTGCCTCTCAAAATGAGGATCTTCCTCTTGGTGAGATTGTCTTCATTTAGTAGATTAAAACCTACCATCCACAACCTAGGACATGGGGAGGAGATGACCTCTTCTGTTAATGATTTTGTTGATTACAAGAACTTGTATTTAATTGCACTGTGCATGACCGGTACGTTCCAGGCAAGCAGTGTGTCGTCAGAGAAATTGGGGGAAGTCAGTTGTTTGATCTGCCAATAGGTCAGGCATTTTTCTTTATTGCTCCCTGTGATCTGGTTTGTGTGTTCTACATGCATATATATTAATCAATGTAGGCAGTCTTTAATTATAGGCAAATGGTACTTACTGCTTCCCAAATCAATGTGTCTTCTAAAGCAGGTGCAAGCATACAAGAAAAAAAAAATCTATGAGCAAAATGAAAA
The DNA here is from genome assembly GCA_013399365.1 of Pampusana beccarii. NCBI lineage: Eukaryota > Metazoa > Chordata > Aves > Columbiformes > Columbidae > Pampusana > Pampusana beccarii. The sequence continues at coordinate 81,483 of VWYH01008419.1, forward strand.
AGCTCCGCTTTGCGCTTGAAGTCACCTTCACTACCTGGCAAAGTCTCACCTGATCTTTCAAGCAAGCAGCCTTCAAATGAAAGGAAAAACATTTTCCTGACTCTGTAAAACAAAGAACTGATTTACGACTGAATGATTTTTTTTTTTTAATTAATTGGAGGAGACAAGGACCCAATATATCAGTGAACTATCTTTCAGATGAGTGTTTTCAATAATGTGTTCAGTGAATGCAGTTCTTCCCACTCTAGACAAAGCTTGGTGAGTTGGGGGATATAGGATGTTAAAGTTGTATGTACATGCATCCTGTATGTTTTAAATGGAAAATCACCCTGAAGGAATTAATGTGTTTGGACTGTAACAGGGTCACCAAGCAATGCGTAGTGTGTGTCAATACAGCCTGCTACTTAAAAATATGAAGTGGTGTGGAGTTTTTCTGGGAGATGTTACTTATGATGTTCTTATTCCTTGGCAAACCTTTCCCAGGAGCTGAGAGCTATTTTAAAATTCAGAGAAGGCTTTTAATGGTTGAGATGTTTACTTTCAGCGACTGTTTCTCTTGGAAGTTGGAGTATGAGCCTTAACAAATGAAATGCTCATTCTGGAAGCACAAATGCTTCCCAGTCTAGGTTTCCCACAGTGCTGTATATAGGATGGTTTGCAACATGAAGATAAACACGATGATAGTTTGAGTATACATCAAAATGTCTCTAAGCTTGCCTAACATTTTTCACTTAAACTGGCATAGTTCAATATGGAAGATTTTTGCAAAGAAGTGGAAGGAAAAATGTCAGCACATCTGGTTTTAAAAAATTCTGAAATATGAAAAAGAAATGAAAAACACCTTATTTAAACTCTGTATTCCTTATTTCAAATCTTAGATGATTTAAAAACATGACTTCTGAATCAAAACCAGCTAGGTTAAATTAAAAAAAAAAAAAAAAAGGGGGTAGAAGGTTCCCAGCAAATAAAGTCCGTGTCTGTTTTAGCTTTTAACTTGTTTGTCTGCTTTCAGTGATATTCAAAAATCACTGGGTTGAAACCTGAGCTGAAACCCGTGTCTAAGCTCCATGCAGCATGTCGATGGTTCGTACTTAGCATCAACAGTCCCGTTTTGTGTTCCTTTGTGCTTTAAACACTAATGCATACCCAAAGAAATCATAGGTAAGATCTTGCCTTACCAGGTGCACTGGGAAACTGAATATACAGTAAAGGGTTTTCTTTGTCTACTGGTGATACCCAATAGTATTCTCTCCATTATTAATAGCATTCTCTTCACTGTGCATGATTCAATAGTGTTTTCTTGTCCTATACCACCTTCTCCAAAATAATTCTAGTTTGAAAGTATAATGTGATATTGCCTACATTACCAAGGGGCAGAGTGTGTGGGTGGAAATGCATAGCCATTGTCCAAAAATTAATTTATCTCTGTGCATTTTTCCTGACCAGCACTTGTTAGAGCGTAGAGTGTCATCTGCATATGAGGCTTTCTCTCCTCCAAGATGCTCAGGGCAGTTGCACATGGTTAAATTATGTCAGAAAATACATACTTACGTGTGTATGTGTGCATATATATGCATGTATATGAACAAAATTAAGTCGTGGGGGGGAAAAAGTGAGAAAGCGCTAGGGTTTTTTGACCAAACATGAGGAAGGTGTGAACTGTTCTCCATTGTGCTTGGTGGCTGTAGCATCGGATACAGCTCTACACCTTCTTCCCTATTCAGCATGTCTGACTCTAGTCCCAAGTCTTTACTGACCAGTTCTTCCTTCAGAGTTAAAGCTACTGAAATGATTTACTTAGCAAAACCTATAGCTATAGTGCTGTCCTCAAATTTATAAGTGAGCAGCTAAGGTAACTTGCAGTGATATTTTGCCATCATATCATACCATAAATATCATCATGGTATTTGCTGGTATGATGACCTGATGCATTATAAATGCATGCTAATCCTAGGTGTACCTAATCCTGGGATAGAAATGTGTAGGAACAGGTCAGCTCAAACGTTACAGATGAGTACAAGTCGTGCATTGCAGCAGTGATGTGTTTTAAGGTGAGTAGTAAGAGGCCTTGTAGACTTAATGTCTGCAGGGAATTTGGCAAGCAGGCAAAAGGCAGAGAGGTGATTAAGTTGTCCTCCATGCTAGAAACACTTGCTGACCCCACTGATTGGATCCCAGATGCAGATTGACACAGCCGTAAATGTGAAAGATTTGGGGAAAATCTTGGTCGGCTATAAATGAAAGTTGCGCATTTCTCCAAGTCACTTATTACATCACTTGATGTACAACCTGGGAGGTGGGGGGGTGAGTCGTACCTTTGAAAATGTGCAACCCTATTCTGGACTGACCTGCCAGACAACATTTTAGGCACCAGAACTGCAGGACTTGTCACTGAACAGAAGTTCGTCTCCGTGCTAAAATTCCTCTTGCTGCTCTAGAATACTGTAGAGGGACTGGGATTCCTGGTCAAGCAGTTGTTTACAACCATTTGTTCTTGCTACGTTGTTCGCTGGCAGGAGTTCGTGATTCATATTAACGTGGAATACATGCCTAGTAATGCAAGTCATCTAACTTGTACCAAACATGGGGTCAATACCACGACCATTATCACTAATGCTATGAGGGGAAATGCCGCTAATGGGAATAATCTTATGATGAGTAGTCTTTTTAATAGCCTCTTGTTCTGTGTCTCGTCCGAAAGGCAAGCACGTATTCTGATAAATTAAAGGGCTGCTTAGCTCTTGTGAAGGACTTATCCCAGAAGCTTTTAAATTGCATTTCTAACAGCGTGCAGGCTTCCTGAAAGAATTCTGGGTTAGTAACATTTACTTTTGCATCTTCTGGCCATTGCACAGGGCATTCTTTCCTTCTGCACCACTCATCTGTGATGCACTGGTCATGATCTTTGCCACTGAAGGATCTGTAGAATTAAGAGCAAAAACCTCTGTGGTTTCCAATGAAAGAACGTGTTCGGTGGCTGGAAGCTGACATACGTTCACGTCACCTGAGCATGGAGCACAGAGGGAAGAAGCGGTGCATATTCAATAGCGGGTTACATCGCTGCCCTTTCTTTAAAGCACTGAGAAAGCAGTTCAGGCTAAGGAAAGCATCATATGCCTTTCTGCAAGTTTTCTAGAAAATGCGGTGTTTGTACTTGATGAATCTGCTTATTAGCCAGCTTGCAAAACTGCTATATATCAATTATTCTGAGAAAGTCTCTCCAGATAAACTGAAAATTAATCTGCTATGCATAACACTTAGGCCATCACTGTCTTATGGAAATTTGCATCTAAAAGGTACTAAAAATATTTGTAATGAGTCCCATAATGATAAAAATAATAGTAGTTATAGTACATTATAATCACTTTCTGAATTTTTCTCCTGGCTGGGGAACAAAAGTGAATTTGAGGTTTGAAGCTGGAATTCTCAGCTGTTCTTTGGCGTTTGCTGGGACTGGCATGACGTCTTCATATGGAGGTTATTGGGAAGAGGAAAAAGGTGATCAACGGCAGGAAGGGACTCATGAGTGAGACTGGGGATTTAAATAGAAGAACTTCAAGTCTATTTGTCTGCCTTTATGAACCAACATTTTGCTTCATTAGTACTCCTGGACTTGATCCTCCCCTCTCTAAAGAAACAGTCTACTACATTTGGTTCTGGAATTCACGACAAATATCAGTGCATCATCCTCAGACAGAGAGAGGATCTTCTCCAGCTTCCAGGAAAAAGTGAACCAAAACTTTACAAAACAAATGCTTTACTGGAATTGTTCCTTAACAGGAAATGGGGCAAATCCTGCTCTGAAGTCTAAATAAACCTTAAAGCAATCAGCCAGAATGTTATGCACCGAAAAACGCTTAAATGGCTTACCAAGAAAAACGAATCGAGAGTTATTCAATAGGAGGAACCATTGTTAGTGTAAGGAGCTCTCTCAGCTGCAGGATCTCAGCTGGAAGGATCCTGGGGATGAACCGTTGTGTGTCCCGGGCTTCTGTCTGTGTCGGGTACCAGCCTGCTCGATGGGTTTTACAAGAGGCAGGATAGGTAGGTATAAAACCACTACTCAAAATGCTGTCTGACTACATTGCCCTGCTTTACGTCAGCCTATGCAAACTTGTGCCTTTCCTTTGGTAGAACATGCCGTGTGGTTTATGAATTGGGTAACTTCTTGCCTGGGTGGGTATTTTTTCCCAATTCTTTCAGAATCTGTAAAAGCCAAAGGAAACTTCAGATCTTGCTGTCTGCTCCAGTAAGTCTATTGTTATGTTAGTTAGAAATGAGACTAATTGAAATCTATGTCAATTTAATTTTTAATGAGATGCCCTGTGTGACTGATTATTGTTAATAGTTGCTTTATGATCCTCTGGGAAAATTTAATTTCTTAACTACATTTATAGGAAATGGTTTTCATGTGAGCACCAAGAATTTGTAGGATTTGAGTCTAAGATCTGAAAATTAATTTTTTTAAGAATTTTTAATCTTATTATGATGGTAATCCCATAGTTAAACTTAATGCTTGTTTCTGAAGCCACAGGATTCTGAGGTGGGTCAGCTAACCACTAATCATTACACAGCCTCTTTCCCTTTCATTAGTGCCAAACAAAACCCAGCTTTAAGCTGTAGAGACTCATAGAATCATCTATATATTTCTTATATATTTCTCTATATATTTCTTAATGTCTGTACAAGCTTTGGCAAGTTAATTTGCAATGGGAGTTTTCATCTGAAGGTACCTGAGGATCTAACAGAAGTAGTGAGAACCGGGTGTAAATCTAGGGGAGAAGTGCTAATAAATACCCAGCACTTCAGTCCAGTGAACTGCCCAGATCAACCAGTGCTACTAGAAAACAATTTTCCTCTCACCCACAAGATTATGCACATACCCCATATCAAAATGGGATCAGAGGCTGCCATGGCAATCTTAGAATGAAATCAGATTGGATGTAGTAAAATATCCAGCTTTTTTCCATGCAATTAAAGAGGATTATGGACTAGCTTTGGATGTTTTCCAGATCCCTTGAACTCTACCTTACTTTATCAAGAGTCTCATTGCTTTGAAGGCAAAGAGATTATTCCACTTAATCCCTATGAAATATGTTCTTTCACCCAAACAGCACATTCCTAGAGAAACGTAAAGGGGGTCCTTTTGGGGCCAGTTTGCATGACACACAGGAGATGCATACAATCTGCATAGGTGTGTTGAACTAATCTTTTTTTATTTTGCATGTCAGCAGTAAAATAACGGCTAATACATGTGATCTGCACATCATCAGAATCTCCGTGTCGGGGTGATTATCAGGACTCTAGGATGTCAGCTCAGGATTTCTTCCTGCCTACCATGATAGTATGGCAGTGAATGACACATTCTTGCATTATTGGTGTAGAAGCAGAGGAAACTGCCTTCTCTAATCCATCTCTCCCCCAGCCTTGCAGCTTGAGACACTGCAAACCCTCCCCGAGCCGTGGCTGTGGTGTCACCCTGTCTGTTACGCTGGGGCCGTGGCTGTACGCTTTGCAGGGCTCCCCTCTGCACATGCTGTTTGGTAAGATCTATCCTCAATTCCAAGGCTTCAGACAGGCTTTAGTGCTTAGAAATTACACACAGGAAAAGACTTGCTTGATCGGCAAGTGTGCAGGGATTTAAATCAATTTCCTACAGAAACTTTGCTATAGGGAGGTGCCTACCTCTTTCATTTCATGCAAGTTAGCCAAGAATGTGTGCATTTGCAAATACCTGTGCACTCAAGACACGTGGCTAAGGTAGACTTTTTCTTGTTGTTTTTATCATGCATGAGGGTACCTCATCAACGGAAAACTCATTTTCTCAATAAAGAAGCGCATGTATTTGAAACTGCTCTTTGCACACTCCTACCTTTCTGCAGGTAGTTTTTTTGTTGTTGTTTTGCCTAATTAGTCATCTCTTGATTTTTAAATTAAAAAAAAATCTAAACTTGGTGCAAAACTCAAATGGCCAGCTGTTCAGTAACTGGTTTCTATTTGTCAGTTGTGCTGACATAGCATCTATTGATCCATCGTGCTTGGATGTGTGGTGTTTTATTTCCTGATTAAATTAAGAACCTGAATGACTGAAGGATGACTTCAGCTCTTCTATAATGAAAAAGCCTGCTTTTGAGTTTATATTTGTTAGTGCACTGGAATCCCATAAAATATATACTTTGTGTGGCAGATTTCAGGAGGAAAAATGTGATTTTTTTTTTTTTTTTTCCTGCAACCCATTGCTATCTAGGACCATAAGATCCATCTGAAGTTTTGTACATCATGTGTCTTGAAAGTTTTTCCATTTCAGAGTTAGAGCTTAAATGCAGTTGGCTTCCTGTGCATGTTGTTTTATGAGATTTTAAGTGGTCACAGGTTGAATGTGGTCAGTGTTGCATGTGCAGATTGTGTTTTTTTTTCAGTAATGACCACTGTGGCAACCTTTATCTCCTAAGTGATGTACGAGCTCCTTTTTGACAAGCATGTTATACACGTTGGATAAGGGGAAGCACCATCTTGGCGTTGGATATTGTTCAAAGTATTTTTGTAACCTTTCCTTTTCATTAAGTGAAAAGGTATTGAGGGACTGTATTGCCCTTGATGCAGTGGGAGTTAATCAGATTTCCTATGTGTCTGTATTCTGGCAGGAGAACGACTTAAATGTGAAGGTTTAGGCGAGCGTAATCTCAACTGGCTCTTGATTTGTTGGCCTCGTACAAGCAGGTGTGGAACTGGAGCTTGGCTTGGTTGTGTTTGTGTATATCTGTGCTGCTTTTTGCTTTCTAATGCAGCCCAGGCAGCAGCTTCCCTATCATCCCATTGCTGTCTGTAAGCACCTGATAAGGAGGAGGAAGCACTACAAGATAAGGAGATGGAAGCTGCCACAGCTTTCAGCCTTGAGCATTTGAAGGGGCAGCCGAGTCTTACACTGAATATTGAGTGTTATTTGCTTGTAATATTCTGTTGGAGAGGGAGAGCCTTGGGAACTTGATGCTTCTCTCTTTACACTTTAGTATGATTCATTGTACAAAATACTAAAGTTAAAATCTTGAGCGTTATTATATGTTATGCTTAGGTGTCTTATGGCCCAGTTTATGGACTGAAAACAATACAGTTTCCTATAATTTACTAAGAGATGAAGTTGAGTATGTAGCTTGTTAAAATTATATTTTAGAACAAGAAAGGACTTGGCCAAGTGAAGCGCAAACGGGCCGTTTCCCAGGCAGGTTTTGCTGTGCGCAGGCAGGAACAGCAGATTTGGGCTGGGAAGCCCCAGTGGCTGCTTTGCTGTTGGCAATTCCTGAGCAGCAGGAGGGTGTGGGGGCAGCCCCTGGTTAAACACGGTGCGGTGCAATGGGACGGACACACACTGTGCTCCTGTGTTCTGAAAAAAGTTAATAAGGAATCTGTCCTCTCACCCTTTGCCATGTTACAGGAGAAATTGTTTGTTTTCCTTTTTAATTCAGTTTATTAAGTGATATCCAATTAAACGTGGTGGAGGGTAGAAGGCCCAAGTTCAGCGTAACAAAACATTAAAGTATCAGTGAGGCCTATGAACCTTTTCAGAAACCTTTGCTGATGTTATTTGTAAACTTCCAAAGAATTGTTAGGTCAGCAGATGTTGGTTATATAGCCTGTTCTTTTTACCGCTGGCAGTTACTATCGGTCTATCGATATACGCATGATCTACTCACAGGGACGTGAGAACCTGGACCAGCTCAGGGGTGATCGTTTTCCACGTGCCTGAGACAGACACCAACCAGCTTGTTATGTTGCATATCCCAAGCGCAAGGATGCCGAATATTCTTCGTTCTTTCTTCTGTTGCCTCTGGCCTGTGGAGGAAATAGAAGTGTAGGCACAGGGGTGGACAGGTGGTGATGTCTGGCTAATACATCTGACATAGTCCCGAGCTGAATAAACTTTGATCAATACACTGATTTCTTCAGTCACGTCATGAAGAGAACGTTTTTCTGAGGTGCTGCTGCAGTTTGCTTACATCAGAGCAAATGCCTGGTTTCTGGTTTTAAATTAAATAAAAACCAAATGGGACAGGCCCATCAGAAGATATGGCTATGCTGTTGTGCCTAGAAGCTGAGATAGTAGTGTTCCCTTGCTTTAATACATTTAGATGTGAGAACAGGACTTATCCTTTCCCTGATTTTGGAGAGGAAACGCAGTTTTTGGCTCTTTAACAATATGTTTATCAGTTTATTGGATTGTATGTTGATGAAAACTGCCTCTAAAGCAGCCAGCTGCCATGAAGGAGTTTTCATCACCTATTTTGAAACTTTGATATGCATTTCTAATGCATGTTGCGGAAGAATCCAACACAAAAAGTACATACAAGTACCAATTAAATGGTGCCACAAATAATCTTTGCAGAGCAATAAGAATGCTGTAATGCCATTGTTTTTTTAAAATAAGTTTGCTATTTTGCTTCATGACCCTGCTCTGTAAGTGCATTGTGCTCTCTGAGGTGACTTGGGGAACAAAGTGCAATGCTATGTCACGGATAATTAGTTATATCTATGAAATGGTATAGAAAGCAATAAAGGAACGAAGTCATAGCTTTTTTTTGTCCCCAAAGCCAGCTGTAATTGGGCAAATTCAGGGTCAGGCACAAGTGTTGCCTAGAAGATGAGTGCTTGGTGGGTTGAGAAGATGTTGGCTGCAGTGGCCAAGTTCAGACCATGTCGTCGCAGCAATCCATCTTTTGGAGGCCTCCCGAACAGTCATAGCAAGGCCAAGGTCACTGAAAACTGCTCAGATAATAGATGTTTTCTCTGTAGTAAAGGGCAGGGAACTGCTGAACAGGACAATTAACGGGCACTGTTTGAGAGCAGGAGGGTGAGAGGGAACGGTGAGGTGAGCTTTTCTCAACAGAAAGTTTAGCCGTGTCCTTTCATAGCAAGGGTACTTTGAATACTGAATGGTACAAGCCACAAAAAGGGAAAAAAGCCTTTTAAATAAACCAGCTGCATCAGACTAGGGGCAAATCTTCTGTTACGCTGCCCACATGTGCCTTATTAACATGCTATGTTTTCTCAACCAGCCAGACCTGGAAACCACAAGTTCCATTGAAGCTGACACGTGCTAGATGTATCTGATAAATTTTGAAAATCCAAGCCAACACCTCCAAAATAATACAACTGTCATGTACCCTCTTTTCCTGAAAATAAGACCTACTCTGAAAATAAGCCCAGCATGATTTTTCGGGATTTTTGAGGGTGCTCATAATATAAGCCCTACTCCAAAAATAAGCCCTAGTTACAGTTAATAAAAGAGAGTCAATTTAAGTAGTGTCCAGGCAGCTATGCATGTAAAAAAGTATGCATCTTTTGACCAAAAATTGTAAAACACCCTGTCTTATTTTCAGGGAAACAGGGTAGCTGAGTTTCCCCTACATGTAGAAGGGTCTTAGTTCCTTCAGCATCCAAGCAGCTCTTTAAATAGATTAACATATTTCATTCTTGAAATTCTGCAAAGCTGAATTTGAAAATCCAGCTGGTTTATGTATGTAGGAAGTATTTTCCATCTTTAGGGAACCTAAATTAGGAAAAAGACGTTAAAAGCATTAAAGTGAGGGAAGTTATTTATAAGTAAACTTTAAACAAAAATGAAAAGCCAAAATTGTAATGAAGCATACAATTTAGAGATACTTTGTATTAGGTACCAAAAATATTCTTTAAGTTCTACAAACCCCTTTGCCATCTTTCCTTCCCAGCGTATACACACCGATTTCTAATGAACTATGATCCCAGTAAATCCTGGGTTTATGGTGCGTTGACAGTGGCCTCAAGCATCCCATTTTTGAGGGTTTTATGTTAAGCCTTTTGGAAGATGTTTGTTGTCTTTCGTTGTCGCCTTCAAAAATAACTTTTCCATCTATTGAGCCCGCGGCTCGTCTGACCGCTTTGAAGCACGGGTTTCATTCATGTGTTGAGCAGAGCCTTCCAGCACAGGTTTAGTCCCTGTAACATCAGCCTGGCTTTAAGGAGGGGTTAACTGTAAGCAAATGCTTAAGCACTCTGGTAGATGAGTGCAGATGACAATCACTGTCACAGCTTTAGATGTCACCTTGTCATTGTACGTACCGCTTCTTGACCAAAAGCCTCTGCTAATCCATTGGAACGGCAGGAGAACCACTCGTGTCGAGTCCTGAGCCCCGGCTAGGAGCTACGCAGTTTGTAACGCTGGTTTGAGCTAAGACTAAGTGGTGATGTGCAGCTGCTCTGGAGCCAGCATGGGGTGATACCCCAGCAAAGCTCTGGGGAGGCCAGCGGGGACAGTGCCACCTTCCCTGGCCTTGGGCTCAGGGACAGGACTCACCTGCCGAAACTCTGTGCGCTTCTTGGCTCGTGCCTCTGGTGCCTCCTTTCTATTGCCCGCAGAACAGCCCATGATTCAATTTGCCTGCGATGTTGATTTTTGCCAGTTTTGGGGAAGCTCATCCTGCATGGAAAAAACCTATTTGTTTAAAAGGGTCTGTAATGAAAGATGACTGTGATAATTGCAGGCTGGTAAATTTGCACATTTGAAGGTTAATTCATGTACTGCACTCAGTCACAGCCAAATATCCAGGACAGATGACTCTGTTTTTAAAAATAGACTGATTATTACAAAACAAACAAGTGAACAGAGATGAAACAGCACAAATCCACCTGATTGCAGTACTATAGAAATGTCAATGACATACAGTAAGGAACCTCATGTCGATTTAACTCTTGCTGCTCTGGTAGAAAGTGACAGAAACAAAATGTGCACTACAAGGCTTAGCACTAAGGGCAGGCTGATGCTAAAACAGGGTCTAAATTAGCTCCCTGTTGCTGAAGCGCCTTTTTTTTCTGGATGTGAAACTTGTATATCAAAGCTTGATAAAGCAGAATATGGACAATTACATCCTTCTCCAGGATGGTTGTTCCGATAGTACTTAAGGAAGAAAACAGAGGGCTGCATGGACAAAAACGACCAAAGTTGTGCACCAGGGGAGGGAACGAGTGACTTGCAAATGTGTGCACACGTGTCTGTGTGCAGAACGTATCTGTGGAACGCTGACCTTTCCTTTCCCCCTACAAGGTACTGGCAGCACTGGTTTCTCCATTTCCCTTTCTGCCGTTGCCCGTGGGAGCTGCAGCGCTGTGGCCTGGCACTGCTTTGGAGTTTGTGCTCTGGGAGCCAAATATTGGTCCCAATGAATTCAAGTGAGTTGAATACCCCTCCCTGCAAGAGAGGGGTGACCTCTCGGAGGGAGATTGCAGCGTGGCCTTGACAGTACACAGTAGATTTAGCCAGCAACATAAATATGATGCCAGAGCTCTGTATTTCCTTCTAAATGCAGCTCTCGTGAGGATTAGTTGGTGGGACATGCCTTTGTTTTTATATTCGTTAGATTTTATAATCTTGACAGAGGAGTTGGGTTTAGTTTGTTTTTTTTCAGACCAGATACTGCATTTGCACAGACCTTGTGGACATCACATAAAAGATAACATGACCCTTTGCATCCAGCTGAAGTTGAGTGCAGAGATAGGGATGTGACCCGGCTGCTCACTGAGCAGAGTATTTCCCTGCAAACGTCGGCCGTGGTCACCATTGCTCTCCCGGTGGTAGGAGCATGTGTGGGGTGTATGCTTTCTGCAGCAAGGAAAAGGAAGGGTATTTAGTCTTCAACTTTCCAGTTAACTGGGTTTTTTTGTGTGCGATTTGCTTTTTGTTGGTTTGGGTTGGGCTTTTGTGTGTGTGCGTTACCCGCATGTTCTTTCCAACAGTAGAATGCGCGCCCTTTGTCTTGGTCTAGATTACCGCCCTTCAGTGGTGGATGAAAGGAGCCTCAGGCAAATGAGGGGAGAGGCAAGGTTGGAAGCAATGGGTTGAACGGTTGGTCTTGGATTTAGTGGCTCCAGTCCTGCCTTATCTTTCTGGAGACTGCTTGGGTTTGGAGAAAAGGGCAGTGACCCTCTGCAGGCAAATGCTGTCATCTGTCTTGGGAGAGAGGTGTTTACACATGGCCTTTAATGCCAAAAACCCACCAGAGCTGTGGGTCTTAGTCTTGCTGAAGTCCTCCAGTTCTGCAAACACCTTACTAGAACAAGGCTGAGTGTTTGCCCTGCCTGGTACCTCTGCTGACCCTTCCATGTCTCTACTCACATCTTTCCAAACTGGATCCACTTCATGGAGTGGTGTATTTGGACCCACAATCATGATTTGTGTTAGCGCTAGTAGAAAAAAAAAACCTGTATGGTTATGCAGGAAAACACATTTTTAACAGTATCTTCTACCCTTAGTATGTTACAGAAATCGCCACAAAGTTGGGGTGGGGGGTTTTGTTTGGTTGGTTTTGATCAATGAAAAGTTTTAGGGGGCAAAAAAAATCCAACCTGTTCCAATTGAAGAGTGGTGTCAGAAGCAGTCATCTACTGTCATTGAAGAATTTAAATAACTGTTTGTCCACTGCTCCTTTATAGAAATTATATTGTCTTCAAGGCCTGACCCTAAGAAATGCTCAACTTCTGTATTCAATCTGAGTAGGCATGTGGCATTTTTTAATAGCATATTCCTAATGTGTTTTCTAGGACAAACATAAGCAGATCATGAAAGCAGATGTATTCCTGTTGTTGTCTGTGGCCGTAGGTGTCTAATCTGTCCCTTCACTCACCCAGGCCTGCTTTCTTTTCTTCCCTTATCTTTTTAATGAACAGGAACACAGCAGAACATAATATGTGGCCACTACTCTGTTCCGAGCTATAGAACTGAAAAGAATCTCATTTCCAAGCTGTGTTACCTGTGGAAGAGATGGGAAAGATGTCTCTTCATAGATAGATGAAGGTTATAAACAGAAGGTTTAAAAGGTATCCTTGATGATACTTTTTTTTTTAACTTAAATATATAGTTGAATCGTTTAAATACGTCCAGCTCTTTGTCATCTTGACCACACACACTTGTGTTCAACAATCGACTGAAGAAGTGACGCTTTGGAACCTGCGTAAATGTTAATCTGTCAAAGTTTTGGAAGTTCATAATCATATCATTGTTAGCAACATGCTTTTATTTCGCTTCTCTACTCATCTCTTAATGGCATTGGTATTCTGTGAAGACTTCTCAATGTTGTTTGCTGCTGCATAAGGAGAAATGATAGAAGTCAGCAAACCTGTATTGAGAAAGATGAAGCCATGTAGAGAGACTTCTGTCCATCTGCTTGGAGAAGGAAGATCTGAGTGCAGGAGTGAGTAAGCAGTTCTACATTTGGGTGCTGGTTGCAGCATTGTTTCCTGTAGAATTGAAATTTGCAGGGGTGGGGAGGGAAGAAACTAAACTGCAGCGCTGGCACTTGGAGGTTGCAATTAGGTCTGGCTTATTCTCTTGTAAAAAAGTTTTACAATTTTCCAAGTCATTGACATAAGCATGGAAAATAGGCAGTATAATGTATTGTTAAATCAGCTTTAGTGGAAATTTCTCATTGTGAAAATGTAATTGAAGCTATCATTTTTGTGGCAGCTTAGTGTTATGATGGCAGCATATTCCACCGATGAGTGGAATCTCAAGATTCACAACATGCTTCCTGCTCACATCTGTGGGAAGAGAACAGAACTTCAGATACAACCATGATTTAAGGATGGTTTAACTCACTCGGCAAATACCATCAATGCAGATGCAGAAGAGGATGATGTGGAATGGGTAAAGCCACTTAATGCGCTCTTCTTGTCATCCTTGTTAAAGAGTGTGCAAAAGGAGATCGGAGTGACAAGTGAAAATACAGCAACCTGCTTTGTTCTGACCCGTTTGTTGAGGGCACGGGGATTGCTTTGTTCTGCTGTTGTTTTGAGGGGAACACTTTATCTGGGCTTCCTTTGGGGTTACCAGGAGAAGCACCCAGGGGGCTTTGAGCTCTAGCAATAATGAAATGTCTGTGTTGTAAAATGATAATTCATTAAAATGAAACATTTTTTTTCAGGAGAGGGCTTGTTCTGAGACTCTTGGATTTTGTCTTTTAAAATTTGTACAGGAAAGGTTTTGATGTTGTTGAAACATCTGCTTTGAGTAATTTCTTTTATAAACTGTACGGTTTGAAACACAAATGGAATTTTAAATTGAAAAAAAAGACAAAACTAATAGCTTCAATGAAAAAAATTAAGTTGAATTTTTCATCCTCATTTAAATTAAGAAAATATTTTTAGAATCTCACATTCATATTGGCTGGAAGAGTGTTTCTCATTCTATTCTAGAAAGTAAGGGATGGGAACGTATCTAGTTGAAAATAAGTGAACAGAACAAATGAAGAGTTAATTTCTGCTCTTGGTAGGACTTAAACCCCTGGTATTCTCATGGTAGTGTATTATGTTTACCACTCCTGGAGTATTCTGAGGACCACAAGAGCCCCCACCAGCATTTGCCCTCACTGTATTTCTGTTCATGTACAACCTTTAAAAGTGAATTCTGCACACCTCAATCAAAACCCCGTGGGAATTCCAAATTCATGAAGATTGCAAGTTCAGTACTAAGGATTGCTTGCTGCTACTCTGCAGTAAATCTATATTTCTCCTCCAATTTCAGATGCAGCTGTTGCACCAAGTGATTAGGTTAGCACAGCAGGAACCGGGCCCTCGATCGGTTCTGATACCATGAGGGCAAACTGGGTTAATGAGCAAGTCATCTGTCAATCGGCAAAACGCGGCATTAATACAAGAAAGCACGGAGCAACTACAGAAAGACATCGGTCTTTTCGTGTATCTCTTGTAATTGCTTCCACGCATCATGCTGGTAGTAAGCCTGAAAACCAGAGCTGCTCTAAACTATTGCTGTCCCAGGAGAGTCTGGTGAAGGGGAACTATTTCATACAAGCTTCCAAAAATGAACTTGGACTAAAATGACCATAATATGGAAGTGACAAGAGTGTTATCCTGACTGCCTACATTTGTTCCACCTGCTGTTGGAGCAGATAAACCCAGATGTAATATATGGACTATGCTATGTTTTTCAACACTTTAGCAACGCTATTCTCTCCAGAAAGGGAGAAAATGGAGGAAGAAAAAGAAATTTGTAATAATTTCTTACAACTTACAGCAAAGGCACTTGAAGGGAAGTTCCTTTTTACTTTTCCAAGTGACAAGAAGAAAAACAAAACACTGTAGCTTTGCAGTAGTGGTCTAAACATGGTATTTCTCCTCATTATCAAGCCGTTTGTGTTTAGAGAATAGGAGTCTCTGGCAAGCCCACATTACTAACAAGGTACCTTTCTGATAAAGAATCTTTACCTCTGTGTTGGACAGTGGTGTAATAGTCATATCCTTCTTGCCTATCGGATGCACCTTTCTGTGATCAGTTGTTTGCATATCTTTCTAATTTGTCATGGATATTTCTGTGTTTTCAAGGAAATGTTTAGGCTGGAAGTTGGGAAGAAACAAACTTAAAAAGCTGTAAATATGTGTCAATGATTCTCAATACAGAGATAACAAGCGTGTCAAAATCTGATTTTGAAGTGTGACTGAATCAGGCCTTACAGGATGACGTTATGGATCTGTCTGCTACCATTAGTCAAAAAGCCATAGCCAAGGCATAGCTTCCTACAAAGCTTGGAAGTATTTAGACTGGATTATCTAAGCAGGCAGCACATATTTTCAGGAGAAAAATCTTGTTGAGCAAAAGGAAAAAAGTGCATAATAAAGCAATGATTGGCATCAATCAGATATTCAAGAGTTAGGAACGTAATCTTTTTATGGTACTTAAGGTGATAGATTCGTTATTCCTTTTTCTAGGTGTACCTTTTTACGTCCATGATAATACTGGAGGTGGATCTGCACAGATTGCTAATGGAGTCATGGCTGCCTTGTCATTGATGCAGTTATGCTGCAAGTCAGTACCCCAAAAGAAGCTGTGACATGGGGACAATCTTTTGATCACTGTGTTGGTCACAGCAGATTTCCCCTGACCCGTGCATGGCCATTAGCTCTTCCCTCCCACCAAGTGGCTCTTGGATTTTCTTGGCTTTTCCTAAGCCTTGAGTTTTACAGCTCAAAAACCTGGTGGGCAAACCCAGCCTGGGACGCTTTAACTCTTCTCAACCCTTTGTATGTGGCCAATGCATGCGGTCACTGTTGCTTTCTCCCTGGGCAATTCCCTCTGGAGTGGCCTATGCGTCTGCAAACCCTAAAGCACGAGGTTTTATCATTTGTTGCCGTAAGAGTGGCTGCGCACAGAAAATGCGGGACATAAAAATGTCAGTCACATAATACTGATCCACAAATAAAGCTTATTTTGGACCAACCAAAGGACTTGAGATATTGCCATGGTTCAGCTTTTAATCCTAAAGGCAGACGGGTGTCAAGGTGGCTGTGAGCTCAGAGTTTGTTTGTGGACTGGTCTTCATTGTTGCTCGGAACCTCAATAAATTTACGCTCACCCGTATCCCAGCAAGCAGCACCTGCAAGAGTTTGTCTTCATTCTGTTTTCATGGCTTGCGGCTTCTGAGAAAAATAAAACCCATAAATGGTGTATTTTATTGCTAGGCATATAAAAATATGCGGAATGTAATTTTTTCATTTGTTTTTCTCCAAGTTTGATAGCGACTTGAAGCTGTTGATGATGCTGCCTTGGGAACACAGAATCGGGAGGAGGAACACTGCTCTTTGGACTCAGGACAACTATGGTGAAACCTGCGTCGCCCGTCCTTAAGAGAGACACCACGGAGCAGCACCCAGCGACAGCCCTCGTGCAGCCGTCACCGCGGACCAACGCGCACCCAGGTTGGGCTAACGAAGAATCTGCCAGACAGCTGAGCTGTTTTAAAAGTCCTTGGCATATATGGGGCCTAAGGTGTTTGGGAAGGGAGTTAATGCACTTGCTTGTGATAACATACCAATAGAATGAGATTCAAGAACTAGGAAGGGCCTTTCTCTTTTCTATCTGGGTATGACAAACAAACAAAAACCCAACCAACCAAAACAAAAGACAAAGCAAAAAAAAACAACCCCACAGCTTCCTGCAGTTAGTGGGTTGGGGGTTTTTTTGAAGCAAAATCTTACTGCAGCCACATCATGTAAACAGAGGATATGGCATTTTTAGACAGATTTGCAGGGCTTTTAAACATCACCAGAAAATGCTCTTCCCCTGGTCAGGGGGCCCAGCTTGCACCTTGTTCCACTGATTTTGTGAAGCGGTGCTGGCAACAAGTATGGAAGTGTTCATGCAAGGAGGGACAGCCTCGGGCTGAAGGGTAGAGAGTGAGGCAGGATTTCTTTTATTTTAAAGCTTACGCTTGATCTTTCTAAATGTAGTGCTATCACACAGAGTTACAAGGTTTTGTTCTTGTTGGTTTAGTTTTCTTCTGCCAAAATAATTATCAAGTCCCTAGTGTGACTGTAATGATATCATTTCTGTTAAAGCTAGAGAGTGGGAACGGAGCGCTGTTTCATTAGAAGTTTAATGCTTTTGTCGTTTTGTTTGTTCTCTTTTTGAAAAAGAAACCCAAAGTGCTATCTTTTGAAGATACAGAGAGAGGAACCAGCCCCCTTCCCATATGGTAGGAGCCCAGTGGGAAAGGCCAGGTTCAAACACCCCTTCTAAATCTGGCCTTCCACACTGAAGAGCTTGCGCTTTCTGCTTTGTGTTTGTATGTCTGTCTGCTGGTCCGTCTGCCCCTGCAGCGTGTGACAGTGCCAGAACCCCAGAAGGAATTATCTGCCTGGCCAAACAATTGCGCTGTGAGCACAAGAACCTGGTCCCAGCTAACATTTCATTGAAGCTGACGTTTTTCCACAGAAAGCTTTGGTTTCAACAAATCAGCACTTTCCAACAGAGAAGCCTTTCGCCAAAGAAATTCCCCAAATGTTTAGTTGTGGTTGTGGTAGCTCCTCAGTAGGGGGAGTTCTGGTATGCTTAGTTATAGGTTCATGCCCATGAATTTGGAGAAAAACATTAAGTGCTTCCATGAGTGTGGTTGGCATATGAGGAATGAAAAAAAAGCCTCTAGGACTTCTGTTCTTCCTTAGGCTTCATTATCTCCATCTCTTTTTCTTTTCAAATGTTCCTAAGTTAAACAGATTCCGTGTACTATTTTATTTCATTATCATCTTCCCTTGGGACAAATTATTCCAATGCAGACACCTTTGTCATTCAGCCTACTGGAGCAAAAGCAGAGAAATATTCTGGTGAATATGTTGCCTTACCTTCAACTCATCTGCTTGTTCTGGAAACATTGTGGACTCATCTAGTGTTATCTCTGCCTCAGAAGTTTATCCCATTTCTAGCTCTGCCTAAGAAGCAGATCACAAAAGCACTGCCTGTTCACTTAAAGAGTAAGAAGAGCAGAAATGAATTTAAGTGGGAAGAGAGGTAAGGAAGACTCTGGCTAATGCCAAGAACTGAGAAGGCTTTTAGTCTTCAGGTAAGAAGCAGATGAGAAAGCAGTTAACTGTCTGGAGTCTCTCTTCTTTGTGTAACTCCATTTTTTTTCCTTTTCTGCCAGTCATGAACAGCAATGCAAAAAAAAAACCCAACACAAACCTAAGAGCAATTTACTGCAGGGTTCTTTCTCTAGGTCTATGCTTGCTACCTGGTGAATATAGGCTACTGAAAAGAGAACAAAATCAGCTACCAGTTCAGAAAATGGCTTTCACTGGCCAGCCACCTGATTGCCAGATCCTGCTCTCCCCTCTTGGCCAGACGTGTCCTTCTGTTTGCCAGCCCTCATGTATAGTAAGGAGCACTGGTTTTGTGTGCCGTATTTATTGCATCTCCTCCCCACCCATCCCCCTCTGCACTTTTTACCCTCCCTCCTTGTTCGACATGATTACATGTTGTTTGGCCTCATTCCATTTAGGTTACTTTGCTTTATCATCCTGAGTTTGTGTGTAGCATAACAGCTCCAAAGATCTCCTAGTTTGAAGCAAATGATGGAGTAGGCAGAGTTCATTAAAATAAATAACAGCATAACATGAAACACAGCCCTGAAGTAAACAAAACTGAGATTTGAAAAAGTGACTCTGAGTGTAAAGAAGTCTGTTACATGCTGGCTGATACAGGCAGAAATGGGGTCTTGAAAGCAGCCAGTTTTATATGCTCTATTTAAACCTGTCAGCTCTCCAGACAAAGATGGGTGGTTACAGAAAGGGGAGAGAAAGCAGTTGGGGGTGGGGGGAAATATCTATGACCATATTCTAGAACTTTGTACCCAAATTCCTCCCTTGATCCTCAAATCTGGAACATTTGTCGTGTTGTTGTTGCTGCTGGTTTTCATTGGGAGTCAGTGGCAGAGGAAAGCTGTGATTTCAGCCGAGGAGTGGAAATGTTTTATATAAAGCAAACTTTCGATGCAGTTAAATGCAGTTGACTCTGCTTCCTTCCACTTGCTCCCCTGTGTGTCTTGCTGTCCCATTTCTGTAGTCTGCTTGTTTTCAGTGTTTGTAATGTTCCATTTTAAAATATCTCAGTGGTTTTTCCCCTGCTGTCTTAAAGACTCTTTGTTCCTCAATTCAGCTTTAGTTCCTCAGGGCACTCAGATTATCACCACTAAAATTTTACTCTTAAAATAAAGGCTCAAGGTCCAAGGAGTGGTTTAGAAGAATGTGAGGTTTTGTACCTGTTAGACACCAGACAAGGTGCAGCAGAAAAGGCTTCAAAAACATCTTCTTACATTCTGCCATCAGCTTTTGCTTCTGTCAGAAACAGGATTCAAGGCAAGCTGGTCCAGTTCTGCAGCTCGTCGTGTTCATCGCTGAATTTATTTCAGCAACTCCTCCTTTGCAGCATCTATGAATCTGCAAATAAGGTGTATAAACCAAGTAAAAAGTATTCCCTGGTCACCGTGGTGGAACACACAATCTGAAGATGTGAAAACACATTTCTAGCTCTCTGCATTGATAGCTGTGATATTTCCATGATTTTTTGCACTTGCAAATTGGAACCTGAAGCAATTATACATGACTCCCAAGTGTAACAGAAGCAAGCCTTGTGTAGGCAAATGTGTGTACACATCCTAATCGTGCAGCTACTTTTACATCTCTGTAGTACATAGTTCAGTTTGGTTTTGCTGTCTCTAGTATTAATGTGCACGGAGTGCGGGAGAGTAGTTGTTGTGCGTGCTGCTGTATCCTGCTTTCAAGGGACAACAATGGGTTAAGAATCTTGCCCTGGTATGGGAGGCAAGAGGAGGAGAGTATTTTCAAGTACTTGCTGGAATGTGCTTGTCTGGAATCACAAGGGTTGAGATACATGAGGGAAGACCCTGTGTTGGAGACTATGGGAACAACTGGGCTTTATCATCTAAATCACTCCAGGAAGACTCATTTGTATTGAAGTAATCACGTGAAAAAAGACCCTTCTGAAGAAGCCAAACGGGAGGGAATGGATGCTAACAATGTGCTGGAGGAAATAGAGGCTTTTAGAGACCTGGCTGCTTCCCTCTTGGAGCTCCTGCAAAGAGACGTGGACGCTCAGGCTCAGACCATCCACCTCTCACAAATGACCAAGAGGCCCCGCTCTGTCTCAGCAAAGCCACCTTGTCTCACTGGGATTCCTGCCTGCTTGCCTCAGCTTCTCTTAAAGGGAGCAGGCGTTAGAGTGGATTTTAAATATTCACTGTTTCCTCCTCTTCTCCAAATCTCTGTCACAGGAGTTCCCTGTCAGTCCTGTAGCCAGACAAAAGCTTTGACTAGCACAGCAAATGTGTAGGAATCAGTCCCTTAGGGCAGGCTGCAACTTCTGAAGCCAGCTTCAACGGCAATAAATGCGTTGCCACAGC
Organism: Pampusana beccarii; assembly: GCA_013399365.1. Taxonomy (NCBI): domain Eukaryota; kingdom Metazoa; phylum Chordata; class Aves; order Columbiformes; family Columbidae; genus Pampusana; species Pampusana beccarii. Next base: position 102,212 of record VWYH01008419.1, read on the forward strand.
CAAAATGTCCCTAGCGAGGAAAGAGCGTGGTGTTCACAGACCCACAAAGTCAAGAAAGCCCCAGGGCTTATCCAGAGGTTCTGCTGCCCAAAAGATTCAAGGGGTCCTCAAGTGGAAATGGCAAAACCGTGTGAGCCCAGCTCAGCTACAGCAGTTGTCAGGAGTCGGTGTGCTGCCCCCTGAGCACACGAGGTTGCTCTATGAATACGTGGGCAAATAAGGCCTTCTCACCATCGAGATGTGGGGTGGAATTTATTGAGAATGTGAGAGGCAACATGCAGAGAATGTTTCCATGTGGCATTTAATCAAGAGTTAGATCTTATACCTGAATCCTGTGGTCCAGCAGAGTATACAGGGTTTCATCCTGTACGATCAGAACTTTCCAGTGTGTAGAGAACTGTTATGGAAAATAATAACAACTTACAGATTGATCTGGTCCTTAGGAGGCCCCAGATTGCTGTGGGGTCCTACCTAGTCTGCTATATGACCAGGAGAGGTGTGTTATGTTCTTCAGTTGCGGGTGTAACAAAGGACATTCAATGAGATACTGATCTATGCTTTCTCATGAAATCTCGTTGCCACCAGCACGTGCCCTCTTGCAGAAAATTCACTGTCCGCTGCTTCCTGCACTGTCAGGAACCAGCCTCTTTTATCACACCAGCTTTCCATAGAGCAGTGACAGCATTTGCTTGGCTCACTGCAAAAAGTTGAGGTTAAGGGGGAGTCGCGGATAAATTTCACGCGAGTTTCTAATCCTTAATTTGCAGATCATTAACTTTACACTGTAACCCTTGGGAGACAAGGTCACCTGCTTCATGGGCTGGGAAGGTGCTTTTGCAAATAAGGGTGTTTGTTCAACATTGCTGATCCTTGCTGATCCGTTATAAAAGCCACATTAGTTATTGTATCCACACGTTATGTACAGTCATGTGATGCTTGAGGCCTGAAATACATTTAGCAAGGCAGAAGAGATAAGGCAGGCTACAATCTGGCTTTCTTCCCTTAGGTTTGCAGAGTGTGTTTGCAGATGTGTTGATCTTTATGAGGCTGGTGGGGCGGGGGGTATTTTCTTCGATTGCCTATTTCAGTATCAGAAGTACATGAGAAGATGAGGTCATCTTTAACACCTCCTAGTAGCTGTGAAGATGTTGTTCCCACATCCTGAGCTGTGCTGTCTTATTTTTGCATCAACAATGATTTTCAGCCTTTGTGAAGTGGACGTGACTAACCTGGCTTTGCATAGAGCTAATGGGCTGAACTGGGTCTGTTTCAATCATACTTATAATAGCAAACTGCTTTAAGTACTTCACCTGATCAGTAAGCCAGTGCGATCTGCATCTTGGCTGGGAAACTTTCAGCTTCTATCTCATGTGATGTTTTGGTTCAGCAACACATGCGCCACTTTTCCTCTTTTTGTTGAAATCATTTTACCTTCCAGACTTGGAGCGTTTCCAGTAAAGCCATAGGTGTGACTTATGCATCTTAGTGTTATTGAGAATGAGGGACTCCTATGTGTGGCTGTAGCCATTGAATCTCCAAGGATGTGGATAAGCTTTGCTAGCTACTAGCTAAGAGAATGAGCAATTGGAACGAAATACCAAGACCGAATATTTGTGCTTGGCTCCTCGCAGGCCCAACTCGAGCAAATTTTGCGTGCTTTAGTTGGGAACAGTACTCACCTGCCACTTCGAGGTGAACTGAGTTTTGGTAATTTCCTTGCAGTGGGTTGGTGCTGCAATTGCTGTGCCCAACTGTGCGTGATAGGTGTATGCAATTTCATCTTTTCTGTCCAGAAGCAATGTAATATTGTTTACAAACTGCCAAAGCTTCCTTTCCCCAGCCCAGAAGTCCCATCATTTTCTGTTCTTCCAGGACAGTTGCTGTTAGGTGCCACCAAAGCATAGAACATAGGTGGGGGAACCAAGATGTGAGGCTTTCTTCTTCCTGACCAAGGTATTTAGTTGTACAACGAGGAAGTGATGCAACAGCAGAGTCTGATCCGCACCTCGGCTACCCTGGGAGCACGAAGTATCTGACCTGCTCAGCCCACTTTGTACCTCAGCAGTAAATTAAAGGTCTTCATTAGCTTATTTGATAGTTAAATAAAATGCTGTGAAACACTGGCACATTGACTGCAATCAAGTTTTGAAAGGTCTCTGGTTACTAGAAGGAAATTAGCCTGATAAATTGTTCTTTTCAATTAAACAAATGGGTGATTTTTCGCAAGCAGACCCAGAAGCTGTCATTTGGGAAGCTTCCCCCTCAACACACCCCCCGCTTTTAAAAAACATTTTACATATGATGATTCTTAAAGAACTGTTGTTTGCTTTGGGTTTCTTAGAGGAGACCATTTGTCACTGAAGTGTAAGATAGCAGCTTGTCAACCATTCTGTCTGCCTCAACCTCGTAGAGGTCGCATGATCAACTAGTGGCCTATGAATTGTACTTCCAAAAGGAGAATAACTAATGGTGTGACCTTGGTTTGCCTGCCTTTCTGTGCCTTTGTTTACCTGTTTGCCTAAAGAAGCATTACCCTCCCTGGGTCAAAAAGGCCTGTTTAACTTAAGCAAGGAGTTCTAGGATAATTATAGTTACTTAGTAACTTTTGTCTTGGAGTAAACTTGTTAAGGCTGTACAGTAAGAAATGTGGTGGCTTCCCTTTTGGTCAAAACCACCCAGTGACCTGAAGATACCTCTAGCCCTCAAAGCTGCATTCCAAAAGTGCCCTCTGAGTTTAGAAACTGGAACAACTTGCTGTGTCCTTTATGCACGGGGTCTGAAAGGGACCCCAGAAATGCACACCGACCCTGGTTTCGCACCAGAGTTATCAACATGCTAAGAACTTCATATGCTGTGTCTACCGCAGAAAAGCAAATGCTAGTATAAACTACTGCAACGCTGGATTCTTCTTGCCTTGGGCATATTTATCCAGGGTATTGCCATTACATCATTCCCATTAGGACTTGTATTATCTGCTATTTTAGATCTTAGAGGCTGTTACGAGCCCTAGTCAGAGGTCAAGATGCTGTTGAACTTCAGATGTTTCTGAAAGAAGAATGTAATTCTGCCAACAGCCAAGCAATGTTAGATTTGCAGCAATGTTATACAAATCACGAGATAATTTAACCTAAATTATGTGGTTTTAAATGAGGTTTTATTGCCAAAAAATTTAGATACTGCATGTTAAAATCCATCTGCGAAAGGCTACCATAGCGTCATCTTTCAGAACTAAACAGGGTAATTTGGGGCTTTTTTATGGTATCAGAAGAGACCACAGGTTATTTGAGAACTTCCTTCCATCATCTAAATAAAATAATACTGAAATATCCTGCTGGAGTAACTGCATAAAACATGATGACTCACGTGATTAGAAATTCTCCTTTATTTTTCCCCTCCGTGTACGGTGTTGATCTTCATGAACTATTCATCGCACTGTGTAATTACATTCCTTTCACCTAAACTGTTTCAACATTTTTAAAGACTTCGATTTCCTGAAACCCTGATTGTTGTCGATCGTTTCAGTTTGGTTTGGAAGCAATCTGCGTGCACAGACCTGGGTGTTGGACTGCAGCGTGCTGGATGAGGAATTTCGCAATGTGACAACATTCAGACTCCCGAGAGCTGGCGTCTCTCACGGGACTGTTGGTGACCTGTGCCTGGCTGTACCTTGGTTGCTGCTGAGACGAATGGTCAAGGCAAAAATACAGACTATCTTCTTAAACTCCCGTTTTTCACAAAACACTGCGTTCCTTCTGAGGACCTCACATCCAGCCGGTGCCCCAGGGCAGACGGGAGATGGCTCTTGACTTGCTCACCGCTCAGAAGGTTCTTCTGATCATGAGCAGAAGCTGAGCCATCTGAAAACTGACCATCAGTCCAAATACAGTCTGCATTCTTCTACTGGGAAACCCCACCACCTCAAGGCTTCAAACCCCAAGTTTTGCTCAGTGTTATGGGTGGTATCTGACCTAGAGCGCTTACAAATCTCATCTATTTATGATGGCTCATAAGTGCTCTGTTCTCCATCCAGGCAGGACATGACTCATGGTGCCTGGTCCTCATACAGAGATTTGTTCTGCTACTATCTCATCTTCCTGTTTTCTTGTCCCTTCTCCCCGTTTCTTTGTTCTGTCTGCCCAGCATGTGCTGCGGTAACTGGCACTGGAAGCTGTGTGGGCAGGGAACGAGTTTTGGTTTTAATAAAAAAGTGTGGTTACTTCATCTTGCACAACAGGTCCCTGCTCTGTGGCTGGGCTGAGTCCTTTTGAGCTGCAAAAAAACCCTAAAAACTTGGAACTGCAGTAATCAAAAGATATTATAGCATGTTATATATAACAACACCACATTCTAGGCTGCTCTCTGCATGGAATCTCCCAGGTATACCTGGCAACAGGGGAGAGAGAGATGTGAATACTAATGACAGCTGGAGGAGGGGCCCTTAATAGTATTTTGGCTAATTGCCAGGTTGCCTGCTCTTGAAAAAATTTGCTGTGCTGAGCTAGGCATATTTTTCATGTGTAGAAAATTAGGTTGGGTGTTGGTAGGGCTTTATATTTTTCAAATGCTTCCTACAGTCAACTATGTGAAGGTTCCTGTAGCCATGAGGTCTGTGTTTCTAGCTCAAAGAGGCCTTCAGGCCGTCTTTGAAAGGCTTGGGAAACCGTAGCAGCTGAACAGACCTAGGAAAGAAATTGCAACGTTGGAGAGTACCAGATGTAAACTTACAAAATGAAGAAGTATTTTCGTGTTTTGTGGGTTTGGGGGGATTTTTTTGTGCTTGTTTGCTTGATTCTTCTTTTTTTAGTAAATCCAGATGACTAACTCAGGGCCTCTTTTCTCCTTCCCTGCAGGCAGAACAAAGTCTCTGATGATTTGCTTGCTTCAAAAGGTCCCCACTGGTTTTACCTTTGGGTCTGTTGTACCATATCTCATTGTTTCATGTAAGCATTTTCTCTGGTAATTAGACTGGTAATAGCATAATCCCCAGTGGCTTTCCTGGAGTGTCTGGCCTCTCTGGCTTGAGAAAGCTTTGCTTGGGGGCAGCGTATTTTTTCTGTAAGTGGAAAGGGGAAGAGTTGATGTTGTGAATGTTGTCCTGGTTATGATGGAAAAAATGTTTGAAAGAGCGAAGTTTTGCAGAGTTTTCTAGAGGTGATCCAAGCTACATTTGTCTGATTTCCTCTGGAAGCTCCCGGCAACCTTGACGGTGCGTATTTTGTCCCTGGCTGCTTCCTCCTGGCCTCTGTGGTCTGCATTGTGCCAGAGGAACACGGATATCTCTGTGATTTGTAGATGCAGGTGCAGGCGCTTTTCGTGGCTGGGCACAGATACTTTCAGAGCTTTGAAGACCAAGACCTTGAACTGGCAGTGGAAGCAGATTAAAAACTCTCTCCAGCTTCCTAAAATGCAATGCCTGCAGTCATCTGAATGTCTCTGTGAGGCAATGAAGGAAAACAACTCCTTGGTTTTTAAAAGCTTTAAAAAAAAAAATGAAGTAGAGATTTGACGTATTATCTTTGTCCTTCTCCTGGATTATTTTGACTAACTATTGATATGGGTGCCTCTAATTTAAAGTTTTTCTTGTTGGGATATGGTCTTTCGGAGGTATAGCCGCAGATAAGAGGAGGAACAGACCCGTCCAGGGGAGAAAGGCAGCCATGCAGTGGGAACTAACAGAACTGAAAGGGTTTGGAAATGCTAGTTTCAGAAGCTTGTCTCCAGAGCTGGATTCAAGGGATTTCTGCCACAACAACATAGGCCCTAAAACCTTAATTTACAACTGGAGAAGCTTTTCCTTCTGTATAGAGAAGAGGAATAGTCTGGAGTGGGGCTTGGCCTACTGAGCCCTGATCTTATGCCCTTGGACACATCCTGTGCCTCAGTTTCCCCATGTGTAGAACAGAAGGGTTGCTGTTGATGGTTTTTATAAAGCCTGTTGGAGATCTACTATTGAATAGTGCCATAGTGATCTAGGTGGTATTATTGTTGTTGTGTTCATGGCAAAATTGGTGTGATCTCAAGTCAGAGGGAACCTTGCGCAGAAGTTCTGTTTTAAGAATACCCCAAGCACAAATTTAATTCCTGTTTTAGTCTGTGTGATGTCAGTGGGGCTCTGTGCAGACGAGCTGATGCTCACAAACACCGTGGCTGGGGTCAGTGTCTTGGTGGCAGAGCTGCCCCCGTTCTGGGGTGCTGGTTTGAAGGCCCATCCGTTCCAGCCTCCCTTCAACCTCCTTATCGAGGAGTGGGGTGAGGACTGGGATGGCCAGGCCGTTCACCCTTCCAGCACCACCAGCTGTCACACACACAAGGCTGCTTTTATGATCCTAACAACTGTGATTTTACCTCTGTGATACTTGCATGCAAATCGGGGTTTTTTTTCAATTTGTTTTTGCTTTACAGGGAAACAGATGAGGACTCCCCGTCTGCCACACTGAAGAATAGACACGGTAGGATTTGAGTATTTCCCTGTTGCTAGTGAAAACTTTTGAAGTTCTTTCTGCTGGCTTTTGGGTTGTGATTTCCCAGATGCTCTATGTGCCTCCTCCTGCTTTAGTCGAATAGGTGCCATGAAAATAAACAAAAAGCCTGCTCCTTTACAAATATTTCTAAATAAATTTTATTGGTTTTAAGTGGCTGCTCAAAGTCGCCCCCGAAGGCAGAGGCGCAGCGGTGGGGGAGGACAGCCCGGGCCCCCCCTTTCCCGGGGCTGGGTAGACGGGCCCGCCCGGGCCCCCCCTCCCCAGGGCCGGGTAGACGGGCCCGCCCCGTCCGGCGGCGGCGCGGACTCCAAGGCCCGGCATGCGGCGGGGCGGTGCGCAGGCGCGCTGGGCCGGGCTTGAGTGGCAAGTTGTTTGTTCCAGCGAGCACCAGCTGCTCGGCGCTCCGCTGCCTCCCTCCCTGCCCGGCTCCGCTCCGCGCCCCGCCGGCCTCCCCAACTTTTACACCCTCTGCTCCATCATCTTACCCCCCCCTGCCCGCCTTTCCCCGCCCGCGGAGCCGGGAAGGGGGAGAAGGAGCCAGGGGGAAAAAAAAAAAAAAATAAAAAAAACCAAGGCACCGCCAATAACAGCCCCCCTCCCCCTCCCCATTCAAAAACACAAAATAAACCCCAGGGATAGATGAACTACAAATGAGAAAGAGGAAAAGATGGAACTGCATATCCTAGAGCACAGGCTCAGAGTGGCCAGCATAGCCAAGGAGAGCATCCAGTTGTTTACCTATGGATTAATCAAACTTGCTTTCCTGTCCTCCAAGACGAGGTAGGTGCTGGGGATGGGGCAAAGCGGGGGCTGGGGGCGCCCTCTTTGCAAGAGGATGGGGTTTTGGGGGGCACCTCCCTTGCGAGGGGGCAGGGTGTTGGGGGCACCCCCTTTGCAAGGAGAGAGGGTGTTGGGGGCATCCCCCTTGCGAGGGGGCAGGGCGTGGGGGGGCACCCCCTTTGCGAGGAGAGGGGGTGCTGGGGGGCACCTCCCTTGCAAGGGGGCAGAGTGTTTGGGGTGTATCCTCCTTGCTCCGAGGGGGCTGGGTGCTGGGGGTGCACAGGAGCAGAGTGCTGGAGTGGGGGGCACCCTCCGTCTCTGTGAAGGGGTTGTGATGGGGGGTACCCTCCTCGCAAGTGGGTAGGGTAACCCCCTTGTTTCAAAGGGATGGGTCGATAGGGTGGGGGGCACCCTCCTTTTTTCAAAAAGCAGGGTCCTGGGATGGAGGACATCCCTCCTTGCAAGGGGGCAGAGTCCCGGGGTGGGGGGCACCCTCCTTGCAAAGGGGTAGGGTACCCCCCTTCCTACAAAGGGGCAGGATGCTGGAGTGGGGGGACACCCACCTTGCAAAGGGGCAGGGTGCTGGGTGGGTGAGGACACCCTCCTTGCACGAAGTCAGGGTGCTGGGGACAGGGGGTACACCCTCTCGCCAGAGGGCAGGGTTTGTGGTGGGGACAAGGGAGGGACACCTTGGTCTTCTTTACACCCCCCCCCCGGCATCACAAGCCTGGGAGATGGTGCTGGGGGTCAGCGCTGGAGTTTCGGGTCCCCCCGGAGCGTTCCGGGGCCGCCCCCGGCGGGGCTCCCGCTGCCCGGCCCGGAGCTGCGCGCTGCCCCGGGCGGGCAATGGAACAGGTGGGGCCGGGGGGGCCCGGCCGGGGCCGGCGGGCGCGGGGCGACCGTCGGACAACAAAGGCAACAACAGCAGCGAGAGGAGGAGGAGGAGTGGTGGTTCGTGGTGGGTTGGTTTTTTTTTTTTCCTCTCGCTGTATTTTTTTCCCTGGTTGTTGTTCCTTCCAGCACTTACTGAAGGAGCGAACCGTCCACACGTGTGTTTGTTTTAAAAGGTGCTTTTTCCATGCTGCCAAATTGGAGGAGGATGAGGGGCAATGCATACCTTGCACTTGGTTCTCTTTAAAAATTGTGGTATTGAGTAAAATGGATTGTGAGAGCTTTCGGGGAAAAGAAGAAAAAAACGTAGTGGAAGGCACTGTGAGATTTTTATTTTTTTTTAAGAGGGAGGAAAAAAATACTCTGGCCAGTTTATTGAATGTGTATAAGCTGCCTAGGCCTTTCACAGCAAAACAACTTGAAGTGCAATTGCATGTTCTTGTGTCTTCACTTAGCTTGTTGACTTTGTTGCTCTATTCAGAAAGGGGAATGTAAATAACACCACTCAAACTCTTCTTGTTTATCCAGCCTCATAATTAAGTATTTCAGTTTTCTCCCCAGATTCACCTCGCATCGCATTCTTGTATGAAGGTGGGAAATTTTCTTTGGCCATAGGAAAATAATGAATAGATAATAAATTTGCTCTTTATTTCTTAAATTGTTTTATTCCAAGCTGTAATTCAATCCTCGCTCTGTGATAATGCTTATGGATGAATGGACCTGTTTGTGGTGTAATTTGATTACGGTCCCTTATCTTACGGTGAAACTTCGTGCATTGAAATTTCACTCTGATTTGGGCTCAGCCCATTTGGCTCACCACTAACGTTGTTTGCTGTGTAAAGTGTAGCAGCACGTTGTTTACTGCTGTCCCTGAATACCCAGCAAGGCATTAAAGGCTCTTCAGTCCTAAATTTCTATTTTTAATGTGTTGTTTCATTATAATTGAAAGTGGTTGCTGATATTTTGGAGGGGTTGTTGCTCTCCTTCCCATGCTTAAAATGTCACTGTTAACGTCAACAGTGAAATCTTTAAATCTGTCACTCCTGGTGCACAGACTGGGTTTTGGTGGATTTTTTTTTTTTTTTAAGTTCAGGGATGGTCCTGTTGTCTTTTTGTTTCACGCTGTATTTCACACCTTCAGCGCCGGGTGAAAGGGTTAGGATGGTAAGATAAGCCCTTTGGGGTGCGATACCTTGTTCTGCATTTCAGTGCAGCACCTGCCAGTTCATTATTGTGGTGTCCGGCCCTTTCCATGCATAGCGGGTATCGATAATTCCCCCCCCGGCTTTCATGGAATCTCAGTGGTCAGGAAAAAAAACCTGTTTGTGGAAAGGTTTATCGGCATGGGAAACTTCTGTTTCTTTCCCTTTTGTTTGTGGTGTTGGGTTTGCAGACAGTAGACGTGCAGGGGGGGAGAAGGGGAAGCTTGTTTGTGTCCTCCTTAAGCCAGCTGACAGTACAGAAACATCGCTCTCTCCTCTCTGCTTTTTACACGTCCTGCGGCAAGCAAGGCCCCTGACCCCGAACCTTCTGCTCCGGTGAACACCGTGTGTATGAGGAAGGTGAGGATCTCTGGGAGATGTAACTCCATAAATTTATGATCCCACTGCTGCTTTTTACTCCTCCTTTAAGAAATGAACATACCCAGAGACAACAGCTTTTTATATGGGCACCAGACGAATATCCCCCCCCAGCCACCCCATCTGGAAAGGACCACTTGGGGGGTGGAAGGGGAAGGTGGCCCACATCCCTGCTCGTCTTTTCTGATGAGATAACAAAGATACCAGTGACTTGCATCACCTACATTTTTCCCAGCGAGACCATAAACAGAGTTTTTACCTGTGCTGCGAGGCTGCCGGTAGGAAATAATGATTTGTGGGACAGATGTGATCCAGAGAGGTGGCAATGACATCATCAGCGTCCTTATGTTAGTCATGCAAGAAACTCCGCGATTTTTACACAGGCTCTTCTGAGAAGTGATCTGGAGGGAGTACTGGAGGCTCTTTCATGTTCTCATACACCAGGAAAAGGGCTGGAGCAGGTTTTTCCTTTAAATCTTGTACGTTTTCATTAATCCTCTTGGGAAGGAAAAGTAACAAATCTCCCTCTTTTTCTTTGGCCTTTTGCCACCTTTAGTCTGCCCTTGTTCATGACATGAGTCTTTTAATTTAGCTTCTGTTACAATAGCAGTATTTTTTTGAACAAAGAACAGCAATTTTGGAACTATTCCTATGGCCAGAAGCAAGAAAGCAGTTAACGAGGTGAAGAGGTGAGACCAGTAGTGAATAAAACGGTGGGCTGAACTGAGCTGAAAGAAAAACACTATTAATCATAACTTTAAGTTAGGCACGAGGTATTTTATGCAAAGTTGCATTAAGAAAAGTAGTCCAGAAATAAATAATAGCGAAACCCCTAAGCAGTTACACTGAGCGATGAGCTTTTGATGCTTTGCTTCTCTAAGTGCAGACCTATTGATTTCAGCTGAGCTCTGCTAGGCGGGATCAGGTCCGTGTCATTTTTGGTTGCGTGCTGAAGGTTTGCACATCTGATCTTTTTGTTATTGCTGTCATCATCATCCCAGTGTTTTAATGGTGTGTCTGTGTTTGGCTTGAGAGTTCCTTGGTGCCAAGGATCTTCACCTATTCAGAAGGTGTGCCGTGTATGTAAATATAACAACCGTGCCTGGTTTTAACGTTGCATCCTTTTTCTTTTGTATGTGCCTCTGTAAGTGTTCGTTCTCTGGGGCAGAGAACGGTGCTTGTTGGTGACCTCCCCGCTTCAGTTCCCCATGTGCTGCAAAAAGAAGAGTTTCCCTCCCACCAAAATTGTTCCCTTTTGCTTCCTTGGTCAGCGTTAAACCGTCTCATGCTTTTGGGTGATGTGCCACAAGTAACCTGCTGAGGACTTGATAGATGTACTAATGGGCTGCTACACTCCTCTCTTGATGGTTTTTTTCTATTTTTTTTTCCCCTAATTGCAAAATATTTTGAACTGTATCTCCTTTTACTACATACGAATTAAATCTGAACGGAGGGGGAGGAAGGATGTCTTGGATAATACTTGCGCTGAGCCACCAGTGCATGCAAGAGGGAGAAGGAAGGTGAGCCTGGCCTTGTCTTTTGAGTCCATATATAAAAATATATGGAGAGTTTAAGTCTTGGAGAATAAAGTGGGGTCAGGGTTCTTCCAAGCACTGTATTTGTGTAATGTAATTCTCCTGATTTCTGGGTAATGCTTTGGTAGACTCTTGAACATCTGGAGTCAATGAATTAACAAGTAGCCTTTCCTCTGTGTTCGGGTACCTAATATAAAGATTTGGTGCTAAACAGTGAAATAAAGTAGTTGAGGGAGAAGTGTATTAGTTAAATTCGAATGATAGTAAGTTATACCCAGGGTGAAGGTGAGAGGTTAGTTTGTTCACAGGGCCGGATGGTTAAAATTATTGCAGGTCATGTGTCTAGTATCACAACTTTTAAATCTCGGAGAGTTTTCTGATACTATTTGATTTGAGAGGGTCATTGTTTCAGCATCCTGAAGAGAAGGAACAAGCTCTGCATGTGTAAAGGATGAGACCTTGGCCACAGAAGGAGTTAAGGCAGCCATTTCAAAAGCATCTGTCGGTCTGGTTTCTGTTCCAAGATGCTCAGGTCTAGAGGTGCAGTTTGTGGGTGCGGGTGCCTTGGAGCAGAACTACAGGCACCGTGCAGGCTCCCCGTGTGGCACTAAATACAGAAAGCTGCCCGTGCCAGGGAAATAGTTCGGAGATGCCGGATGGGGTGGAAGAGCCGGGCTGGATGCTGCCCCATGTCCCAGGCTGTTTGTCCTGCTGCCTCCACCGCGGGCTGCCCAGAGGTGGGAGATAATCTTAGAGCAGAGAGGTGCCGGAAAATATTAGTTCTAATAAAAACGTAGCGAGAAGTAAACAATGATAAACCCTACAAAATAAACTGGATTTTCTGCAGTCTTTGAAGGAATAACGAAAGTAGGTTTGTTATCTTTGCGGAGTTTGCGATGGTATTTTTGGTAATCTATCCCTTTTGCTTAGTAATAATTGACACCTTTGCTTACGAACAGTGTGTTGTTGCTATTAATATATGTGTTTCTCATTCCCTGATCACTTGTTTACTGCCTAGGTGTCCTGAAATTGGAGATACTGTAATAAAAGGTCTATTTTGGATTTCGGAGCATAATAGGACGAACAAGTGCTTAAAATGTATCTATGCATCACTTGAGGACATCCAAGAGATCAGTAGTCTGCGTTCTTTGGTATGAACTCAGACAAACAAATGTCGTGTATGCCCTTTTATGAAATACAGATTGCTCTGCAACGTTGAGTGATTATCTGGCAAAGGGAAGTGACTCCTGTTGCTGAAACCTTTTTTTCTTGCTTTTTTTCTTTTTTTTTCCCATAGTTCTTGCCATCCCGTATGTCCTAGGAGTACCACTGACTAAAGACTTTTCCAGGTGATAAGGCAGCCTTTACTCATCTAGAACAAGTTGCTTCCATTTTCTTTTGGTGTCTTAAAGACACCGAAAGAGTTAAAGAGTTTTTTCCTTTTTTTTCCTGGGGTGTATGTATGTGTAGTATCTGAGGTTTGGGGACTTCTTTTCCAGCCTGACTTGGTGACCGTCCATTAGAGAGGGACCGAGCGCCCGTGTCCACACACCACACGTGTGGGGCTGAACTTGCTGGTGGGTGTTTGGGGTCAGTAAGAGCTGGTGGGAATCAGTTAAATGAACAGAGAGAACAGAAGTCGCTTGTTTGGGCTAACGAAGAACATAAGCTCTTCAGTTGTGAATGTCATCAATTCGGCTTCAGGGCTGTCGGGTGTTTCAGCTGCTGCTGGGCTGTGAGAACATTCCGCGGCGTTTTAATACGTTAAACCTTGGAAAGAGCAGGTTTCCTTCCTGATGATCCCTTATTGTTTATCTACCGGTGTTGTTGTTATTTCCCTTTCTTTTCAGCGGACCGGTGGGGCGCTGCTTGATTTTGTGCCTGTCCTTGCCTGGCGGTTCTGCCCTCGGTCCCCAACCCACCGTGTGGTCTCGTCAGGCCGAGGCTGGTTTCAAGTCCGAAGGTGACAGGAGCGCTTAGAAACGCAATGAGATTCAAAAAGCAGGGCAGAAGTACTGGATCAAGCCCACAGAGTAACGCTGGGGAGCACTAAGTGCTGGCGAAACCTTGGTTTAGATATCGGATGTTTTAACAGGGCTGTTCATTTTTATTTTTAAGATTATTTTTTTTCTTTCTTCCTCTTGTCTGAACTTGGACATTTGCCTTTTAAATAAATACCTGGATGTAGTTTGTAGTGGGCTGGTTGTTTTTTCCCCGTTTCGCATGCTAAACTGTTTCCATCCGTTGGCAGAGCTGTTGCACTGATGTAACACATCATCTGGGGATAAAGTACAACATCAGTGATGCAAAGGAAACAACGCTGTTGCCCACTGATGTTGATCTGAGAAATAAAAAAGAGGAAAAATATTTATCTTTTGCCATGTAAGTCATTAAAAATTCCTTTAACTGAATATTTGTTTATTATTTTGAGATGAAAGTCAGTATTTAAATGAAAAATGTGGGGTTTCTTAGTTCCTGGGTGGCTCCCCCTGCAAGCTGGGTGCTCTTGTGCTTCAGCAGTAGAGCAAATGTATTGCAGGTCTGTGCAGGAAAAGTGTGACTATTGTGCATTCATCATCAAGAAGTAACAGCTGAGTTGTTCATTAACACAATAGTTTGAATCCACAGGCTACTCCTTCACTGAGTTACAACTTAGATTAGGCTCCGTTTGATGGCTGGAACTATTTGACAATGCCTTGTTTGTGCTCTATAAATATGTAAATCTTTCCACTTAATTCTTCTATTTTTTTTTTAATCTGTTGAGCACACTACCTCATTTATCTAACACGCAACTTCTTAATCTTCCTGCATGTTTCGATGTTTTAATATATTTGGACAAGGGCTATAATTTCTTTTTTCAGAGGAAACAGTGCAGATTTGTTCTTTTGTTTACTGCAAACTCCAGAATAAACTCCAGCTCTGATCTGCTGATAGCTGAAGGCTGGTAAAGGAAGAATTATACAACAGGAATGTGAAGAAATAACTCCATTCATTGCAGCTCCGAATCAACAGAGCAAAGCCTGTAAGTTGTAGTTATCATGTCAAAGTAAAACTGTCTCTCCTTCCCCCCGAACTCAGCTTGATTTTGTGTAGCAAACTATAAGATATATTTGCAAAGAGAGAATAAAACAGGCAAAAATGTTCTGTTATGGCTCAAAAGAAATAAAGATTAAGTGTGTTCTGTGGCTATACGGTCCCTCGATAGTTTCAGACATGCTGCACAAAGTTGTGCTGACCACGGAAACACAATCTGAGCTCATTTTTGTGATCTGATGTATAATAAACATGTTGTACTGGTTGATAAAGTTTTATTTTCACATCCAAAAAAAGCAGTGAATGCCTAAACTTCCTCACCAACCAGAACCGACTTCCTTACTTCGGCCTGTTAAATGTGCTTTGCTGGAGATTAAAATAAAAAGTCTAGGCCTGAACTCCGGCCTGCTCTGGAAGGCTCAGAGCCCTAATGCTGAGATAGCAGAGCTCACAGTTAGAGCACATAGTTTAGCACAAAGTGGGCACGTGGAAAAGAGACGTGGTTAAGTTTTGCAGCGGACCATTTGTTAATCATACAGGGATTTCTGAGCTACACTTTTGTGGGGATGTCTTAGTAGGCAAAGTGATTTTTTTTTCAGATCTTTGTGGTCCAATTAAGTTTCATTCATGTGATGTTTTTAAGATATTGGTGCTACTTACTGGCCAGGAATTGTAGGGAGATGTAGGCTGTTATTGGTGGTAGGCTGTCCTTATCCCAAACTCTTTCAATATAAATTGTTTATAATATAGAAACCCAGCCCTTTTGGAAGTGTGAGTGGGATCGAGATGTAACTGTAAAAGTTTGTTTTCTTTTCTTGCAAGGTTTTAGTGTCCTCATTACAGAAGATACTAGAGATGATGTAAAGTGTTGCAAGCTACGCCACTTGTTTAGAGTTAAATGCAATCTTTAAGTCTTATGTAAAGTATTGGAAGAGGTGAATTTTTAAAAAAATGGGAATTTCTATAGCTGGGAGGGGAAAATTTACAAGTTTTGATGTGAATAGAACAGTTAAAACATAGGTGTGACCCTGTCTTTTTCCGCTCAGGCTTTTTAGAAATGCTACGTGTCAGAGAATCTGGGTAATCATGTGCACTGCTTTTAATGATACCTGAATATTTGTCTTAGTTCTACAGTGAAAAGACCAGTATTCAACCCTTTATGATGCCGCACAGATACCCTGTTCTACAGGGTGAGTTCGCTGAAGTTGCCAAGTCAGAGACCTTGATTGAAATGGCCCGTGTTAATCTTGTTTAACTTTGTAGCTTTTATTTCTTTTCCTAAAAAAAGATTTTGTCTTCGCTTTCGATAACCTCTAAGGCACTCACTTGCAAATAAATGTCTTGGCAAAAAGGAAAAAGAGGTTGTTCTTAATAATGAGAAGGATATACTCTGTATGCATCCAAGCAACTGTATACATTTACATAGATTTACTTAGTCTTTAGTTTTCTGCTTCTTTGAAATTGATGGATGACTTATTACGTGATTAATCTTTCAGTTGCGATCTTTTTCAAGCTGCTTTTGGATGGAAATTGGAGTTTGCTCGTAACGTGGAAAACAAACATTTTCATTCGCTGGTTTTAAACTAATTAGCAATATTAAATGCGCTGAGTATTTAGGCCAAAAGATCTCAGCCTATTTTGTGTTTGTAACGGGGCGGTGTGATGTGGCCTGCACTGAACACCTCAAACTGATGGTGACCTGAGGCCCTGGAGCTGGTAGAGCTCAACCTCCCAACCTGCTCCTGCTTTGCGGACACGAAGGGAAAACCAACAACTTTCCTTGCTTTTTCAGTTCCTAATTGATTTCTTAACCTGGAATGAACTAGTGATCATTCTGAACTAACTGGAGTGATTTGAAATGAGGAAAATATTCTCCCTTCTTGCAGAAGATGCTATTGCTGTCAAATTCTGGTTTATTGCGTAAATGGACTGGTTCCAGTGGCTTTCTCACCAATTTGTCCTCAATTGACTTGTCTAATTTGCTTTGGAGTTCCAGCAGTAAATATACTTCTTTTGATAATTGTTATTTAAATTATCTTATTTGCACCTAAGGTGCCATCACTCAAAAATTATTTCCGAAATCTTTCTATCAGAGGAGCTAATGTTAAAATCGTGCCTTTAATTGTTTTCACGTTCAAACTCCTTGCCCGCAAAATGGAAAAGAGAGAATTAACCTGTCTCTTACCGCTGTGGGGATAAATTTAGGACAGTTCGTGCTATGCTGGGATGATGTGTTTTGAGTTGCACGTTGTTACCCATTCGGCGTCTTCATAAGCCAAGCAGAGTTTAATGTGTGTGACTTGTTTGCATCTGCTGCGCTGGCAGGGGCTGAAAACAGCTGCTGGGGGCTTGTTCTCTGCTCAGCTCCCTGCGGGCTTGACTGGTAGTGAATGGTTTTCTGCAGCGAGTGGTGGGACTACATGTTTCACAATATTTACCTTTTACGGTCTAAGGGGAAACAGTTCGATTATTGGTTTGGTTAAGAGTAGACAGTACGTAGCAATTTCTGTGCAAATAAAATTAATACATCGTTCCCCCCAAAATGGAATGAATTTAAGTTACCTGCCCTGCAGGCAAGGTGATGATGGTTACAAATGTACAAAGCTACTGGATTCTTAAAGAACAGAGCATCATTTTGGACGTAGAATTTGTTTTTAATAGTTGTTTTCTTTTTGGTGTTTCTGGCACGCAGGTGCCACGGTATTGTGATGGCTGCCAGGAACCACTTTGCTAGACCAATATAACGTTGGCTAAGCCGAGAAGAGGTCAGAATTATTCAGCTTGACCCAAGCAGGCTGGATGGTGGGGGCGAGCACAGGTTGGGCCGCTGAGCCAGCGGGGATGTCTCAGAACTCCACGGAAGCCTCGTGCAGGACTCCAACAGTTAATGCCGTAGTGGAACCCTAACGTTTTTGTGGTGTTTTCAGTCTTAAACCTGGTACCATGCTGTTATGACTGAATTAGAAAGCCAGCAAACCTTCACAGAATGGTCGAGGTCGAGAAAGGTCTCTGAAGATCATCCCAGCTCAAGGCTGGGTCAGCTAGAGCAGGGCGCTCAGGATTTTGTCCCGTTGGATCTTGTCTTGTACTTAAAGCCCTGCACGGTTTTGCACTCTTCTGTTAAGGTGTTGACCTTGTTGACATTGTTAACGCTTTGCTCCACACAGCATTGTAATATGTGATTTAATGTCGCTTTTAAAGGGGACAAAGTGTTTTTTGAACTGAAGAGGGAGACTGTACAACCTCTCAGTTTTGGAGACAACTGTTGGTATGGAGGAGAAGCTGTCCACTGCAGTAATTTATCGGTCCTTTATGTTTCTTTGTGAGCATTTCACGTGAAACTACTTATTGGCTGTAAACTGAAACACTAGCTGAGGTTAGAGCAGCCCGAAGGCTCCTGTAACTTAAACTAGAAACCAAACAATTCCATAGCTGGGTAAGAGCAAAGCTCGCCTTGGGAAAGGGCACGTGCTCACTTGTGTACCAGAGCAGACAGCTGAATTACCATTTATAATGGTGTTAGGTGGATGTACAAGGCTAACGAAGCTACCCAGGCCCTACGTGAGAGTTTTATTTATGTTATTGACTTCAGTAAAGGAAAGTATTAGGATGACACAAAGTCCAAATGTTACTTGGTCTGACTTTAATGTACAGTATGGTGTGGTGGATGCCCTACAGTAAGAGTCGTGCTGTGGTTGCTGTACAGTTTCTGAAATCCTGCTGTAATAGCGGTCATGTGAAGAAACCACGCTATATGAAAGAGTTTTCTCTCCAGTCTTCATATCGGTATCAAGTTACTCCAAGGCGCAGCGTTTCCGAGTGGTTCTCTTCATTGCTGTACGTACAGTCATTTCAGTCATTTTGTTGCCTTTATGCCTTGTCACATTACCCATTGCAGTGCTATAATCGTAGAACAGAACCATAGAATCATCTTGGTTGGAAGAGACCCTCAGGATCATTGGAGTTCAGCTATAACCTAAGTCTAGCACTACCCTGTGTCCCTAAGAACCTGGTCTAAACGCCTTTGAAACCCCTCCGGGGCTGGTGACTCCACCACTGCCCTGGGCAGCCTGTTCCAAACCGGGGTGCTGAGCCTGAACCCCAGGCCGAACGCTCTGTGTTTGTGTGTAGGGAAGGGCTCGTGGCTGGGGAAGGATGAAAGGCTCCAAGGGAAGGGTCTGTACCGAATCACTGAGCTCTCCCCTGGGAGCTCTTGGGCTGTGACAGCCCAGAAATACTTTTCATTTGCACAGGAGTGTAAAATCAGCCTGGAATGACTCATGTGAAAGGATTTTGTGTGTCCTGTACCTGTTTGAATGGCTTTGTTCATTCTGGTGGTGGTTGAATTGTGATCTTAAGCAATCATTTAAAGATGAAATAGTCCCAAAACAATATGGTTTTTTATTAGCTTTTAATGATGTTGTGAAGCAGTGTATTTTGAATGGATATTTCGTTGTAAAGGTGACAATGACCTAATTACCGGAGGGGAAAAGAAGAAGGAAGAGTCAGAAATTATATATAGTATGTGCACGTATGTGTAAAATGCTTCATGTAAGATGTGTCCTTTTGAGATGTACATGAGCATATGCTTTAAATTCATTTTCTTCCGTGTTGATAGCAGATCACTGAGGTTTTAAACTGATACATCCTTGGCTGTTAATCGCTGTTTGATAGCCTTCCATGGCGTGTTATTGCTGCTTATCTCCTGAGTTCTCACTGACTGGAACATAATCATGCATTTTTCTTATGGATTTGTAGGTGCCCACAGGACTTAGAACAGTTAATGGCTCCATCTTTGGTGTCATCTCCGTTGTCTGGATGACTGAGGGTGTAGTTGGGGGATCATAGCAAAGTAATTGATGAAATTCCTAGCCCCAAGTCAACAGTTCCCACCTCCAGTGTTGTGGAAGATGCTGTTAACTTGCTGAATGTGGACAAAGTTCAGGGAAAACAAAACTAAACCAACCTTTGAAGCCAAATAATTTCGGTCGTGTTTACGGCCCAGGTTCATAGGCAGTTGCAGTAGTGCAGCTACGGGATGGTTAATTTAGAAGTTGGAGTAGAAATAATTGACTTCTTAACCTTTCTTTACTGCCCAGGAGGATGGTCAGATAATTCCATCTTGTTTTTGGGATAGAAAGAATTAATTTGTAAAGGTATGAGCTGTGCGAATAGCAATGGTGTTAACCTTTTTTCCAAACTATAGGTCAGGCTTATCCTGTATGTATTACTAGTATCACGTTTTGAATATTACCTTTACTCATTTTGTGGTTTTAATTCCAACAGTAACATTTTTTCCCCTTTCTCTTGGGTTTGAAAAGCTCCGTGATAGGAATAGAACAGTTCCTGGATTCAAAATAGAGTAGTACTTTTTCCTTGGCTTGTTTAAACATATCACTGATTATGTATTCCTTGCAGGATCAGCACAGAGAAAAGGACAATGAAAGAATTTCATGGCGCTTCTTAAATGAGTCTAACGTAAAACAAAGTTTAAAATGAATTAGGACCTACCTTTTAAGCACTTGTCAAATGTTCTCAGTGTCAGCTTTTCCTACCACTTAATGTTCACTTTATATCAAATCTAATGTGAGGTACATGATAATATTTTCAGAATCACATAAGTCCCATTTGAAAAAAACTGACTTAAGCACTTGGCACCTCAAGGCTCATTGGAAGCCAATGGGGCTTACACTCTGCAATGGCTGTTGCTGCTGGAGGGGAAGACACTGGGGGTTTTAAAAGTTTTTCCTCCTGGACAGACTGGCTGACGACATTTGGGACATGAGCCGTGGTAAAAATTGCACCTGAGGGAGGGGAGGCTGCGTGGGACCGACTGTCCACGCAGGCACGAGTCAGGGTGCATTTCTAAGAATTAGGTTAGGGAATCAAAAGGAGGGTCTCTGTTCTCTCTCTCCACAGAACCCGGTGGGTTAGGGACTCGCTTTACTCCAGCGGTGCGGGATCGGGCCCTGTGGTGACCCTGTGGTGCAGCAGTGACCCCGTGGTGCAGGATCAGGCCCTGCGGTGACCCTGTGGTGCAGCAGTGACCCCATGGTGCAGGATCAGGCCCTGCGGTGACCCCCTGGTGCAGGATCAGGCCCTACAGTGACCCCCTGGTGCAGGATCAGGCCCTGTGGTGACCCCATGGTGCAGGATCAGGCCCTGCGGTGACCCTGTGGTGCAGCAGTGACCCCCTGGTGCAGGATCAGGCCCTGCAGTGACCCCATGGTGCAGGATCAGGCCCTGCGGTGACCCCACCATGCAGCAGTGACCCCATGGTCACCCGGCCTGGTGCACCCTGGGGATCGGCACCTCGAAGGGGGGGGTGCTGCTGACTTTCCTTGCAGAGGGAGACACTGAGGCATGTCAGAGTGGCTTCTCTGTCTCACAAAGCACATCTGCATTCGGACCTGACTCTGTTTTTTCCAGGTCCTGCGTCGTCTCTACCCCTAGAGCTGTCTCTCTTCAGCAGGACGTATGAAGGCCATGTTTCCAATCTGTGTATTAGCCACTTGAAATCCTTATCATCCAGCTGCTGCCGCCTTTTGTCTTTTCGTAGATTTTGTAGGTTTGTTAGCGGAGGTGTGCTCTGTTGTCTTTGCTTATACCTTGAGAGAGAAATAAGAGTTCAAAGATGTTCATTTGAGCTTCCAGTAATAGCAGCTGTCTTCCTGAGCATCATAAAGAAAACAACCAGAAATGTGTGTATGCACGTTCTAATACACATAAACGCACATATAGATGTGTGTAATATATTTGTAGGTATACATATGTCATTCCAAAGTCAGAGCGCTCTTGAAATGGAAATTGCCTCAGCTAGAAATGAGAGGCAGCTTGTGCTGACAAACAAAGCCACATGTTTTTAGGGGCTCTAATAGCTGCGCTTGGGGACAGAGGACGTCTCTCCTGCCGCTCTCCTTCAGATGACAGCTGCCACAACGGAGCCCGAATATGAAGAATACATTTTCACGCGGCTGCATCCTGGGCACTGGGAAGACTCAAGAGCGCAGAACAATAGCGGAATACGGAGCTGCCAGCAGGGAGTCTGAGTGGACAAGTATAATCATGCGCTGCTCAGCTTTCAAGGAAATTACAGTTAGTGCACTGACTTGCTCATAATAGTGATGCATTGTTTAGCTTAATAACTTATCAGCTCTCCAGGAACCAGCTAGTGATCACTGTCATCGCACACTGCTAATCATTCTGTTCTCAAATTGTCCCAAGATGAACTAAGGACTTGTCACATCACCTATTAAACTGGCAAACTGAGTGCACTATAATTTATTTTTTTTTTTAAGCTAGAAGGAACAATATTGCCCAGCTTTTTTGTTCTCTTGTTTTGTCATTATCTTTATCATATATAATTGTGCATGTAGTGGGTTTTTTTTACATGTCAGGTTGAAAGGACATTGTAAAATTGTGTTGGGATTTTTTTTTGACATTTGTAGAGTTTTTGTTAAATTTTGCGATAACTACTAGGGAACTGAATCTGAAACCTGTTTTTTAAGGGACATTTTGTTATTCGGAAAGCGTTTGGGGCAGAGGGGCAATTTTTTGTGATGCTTGTCTATAGTATGTAGGTTCATGTCAGTCACTGGTAAATGCACCTAACCATGGCCCTTTGTAGTAGCCAAGTGTGATGATCCCTCTTACACAAATGTGAAATTTAGGCACGGGAAGATGGAGTGTTGACCCACAGGTCCTTTTTCTGAAGGAAAAGCGGCCACTGCTACCCAAATAGACTTTACTGGATAATAGATCAGAATCTGTTCTTTAAGAGGTAACATTTTAAACTCTTCTGCTGCCACTGCTTCACTTTTCCTTACTAGCTGGAGAACCTGGGGACCGGGCACTGGGGTCTTATTTTGCACGTTGTAGGTGCCTAATTCTGTGGCTGTGGATGGAAAGGTCGATCTTCCTCCCTCAAGACCAGTCCACACAGCTGTAACATATCTATAGCTTTAAACTATGTAACTTTGCTAAATCTGGTGCTGTAAGCAGTAAAACGCGTAACTTGGCACAGTCTAAGCGATCAAGCGTTTACCCTGGTTTCAGGTGGATTTTTTTGTAGTCTGTGCTGCTATATACACGAGAGCCTTTTCTTCAGGCCCCGACACCCACATTGCTCAGATACCAGATAAAAACCATCCTGTTTTTATGTGGACTACTGCAAAAGACCTTTGTTTGCTAGCATTGAGATGAAAGATCCCGGAACAGTGAAAATTACCAAAGCTGTGGGGGTAACTTTTGGTGGTCAGTAGTGCACAGATGCGAATCCGAGTGGGGGAGATCTCCGGCCTGTTCCGTACTCGGGGCTGAAATGATGCCTCTATTAAAAGAGGAGGGGGAAACAGATGGATGTGCCCAACTGAAACAAGCCTCCTTGCTGTTCTGAATAGCACAGGCAGCTGCAGGATATCTACTGATCTCAGGGATTGTGCACACAGTGGGGTGGGCTATTTTTATTACACCAGAATGAGGACGTGGGGATTTAAATGAAAACCCTGAGCATTTCAGTGTTTTTTCAGTTGTTTGAGGTGTTTGCGTTGGTTTCACCTCTCCTGTGTCTGTCTCGAGGAAGACAATTGTATCTCTCGATCAGTGATGACTAGAATTAAAATAGGAAGGAGCCTTCTGCTGCAGGATTTATTGCCTGGCACATCTATGTTGTCTGATGAAGTGTCATCTTTCGTTATGTTTTGAGAAGATGCTGCCTGACTGTGATATCTCCGAACCACATAAGAAAACATTTGGCCGCACCTCTTCTTATTCAAATATGGCAGTATTTTTCTAGCTCAAATTATGTAGGTCTTTGTGTACAGTATTGAAAAGATTTAGGTCCAGCCTCTGCGAATAAGCGGAGAAGATGATGTTGTTGTGGAATGGGGTCTCTACAGAGACAGCTTGGCGTACACTTCAAATATATCACCTATTTCTGGCAGCAAGAAGTGAGAAAAATGCTGAGTAACATATCTGGTCCATAAGATCAGGTTTCATAATAAGGAAATACCTGAAGCTTACAGGTGTGGCTTTCTCTTTTCCATGGGAATGTTTCCCACTTCTCCAGGACTTTGCTGTCTTCCTTTGAAAACAGATGTTCAGGTAGTTTTCTGATGCAAATAAACCCTGTTATTTTGCCTCCAGTTGCTGTAGGGCCAAAATTGGCATTTGGCCCGAACTCCAAGGTTGTACCAGTGAATTGTATCTTGCATTGTACTAAGTTGCAAAGCATTGCCAGGTAAAAAAATAGACTCGAAATGGGAAGCCTAAAACCTGGTATGAAATAACGCCAGTGTGTGTTTTAATACAGCATAACCACTGCAAAATGATTTACCTTACTGTTTGTATTGAAATATAGCTGGCTTGGTAGTTGTGCTTGACCGGAGCTTTTTCTTGCAAGGGGTATTTTATTTTATCATGCCAACAGATACAGGAGTGGAAATGTCAATATTCAAGCCAACTATTTTGTTACAAATCTGCTTGGGATGCCCTGATAACCCAGTTCTGTGCCTGGCATAGTCGACAAGTTTCTCTTCATTGATGTCAGCAAGTTAAAGCCCAGGCTGAAAAATTTATGCAAGAGGGAATGTTTCTGCAAAATCCTGTTCATGCAAATTGGACATCAGCACGCTTGAGGTTTCTGGGAAAATAACCCTTTTTGCTGAGTGTGGCATGCATTAGCATCCTTGGATTAGTTCATGTTACATTAATGCCAGCTCATTTCTGGGTGAATTGTGTGAATGGAGGAGTTCCTGTACTAAGGGGACAAAACAGTCTGGACCTGGCTGTGCAGACTGAAGGCAACGTGCCGCCTTCTCCTGGCGTTTTGCTGGTGGTTTCCCAGCTCGGGAAACCCAGCAGGCAACAGGATTGCTTACAGTTCCCCAGCATCCGATTCCAGACTCATTTGTATGATTTCTGCTACCCAAAGCTGTATTTTGCCAAGGCTCTCCCACCTCTTTGTTCTCCTGGATAACCGATGTTCTCGGTGCTCCCGTCCTGTTGCTCAGCAGCTCCACCATGGTTTGCAGCCCTTGTGCATTGTGGTGAGTGTGATGGTGCCTTTGTGGCTGTGAGATTCTGTTCAGTGCTAGTTTGTGGAAGAAAAAACCCAAATCCATGGTGGCGCTGTTCCATCACTTCGAAGAATGGCTGTTCACCATGATGGAGAGCTTTCAGAAATTATTTTGCTCCTTGAGTGTGAAAATGCTGGTTAAGAGTGTAACTGGCACAAGGCTACCTTTGCCTGCGAGTCTGGCCTGATAGATGTTTTTTATTTCCGTTTAAAACATGGGTCTGCACCCTCAGCAGGCTTTTTCATAGATATTTTGTATTCAGCTGTCATTGCTGCTCAGGGGCAAGATGCGATGCCTTGGACTGAGAACAGCCCTCAGAACATCTCTCAGACTGCTGGACAATGGTGGGCTGTGCTGGGAAGAAAGGGTTTGACACTCCATCCAGGGTCTAGGAAAACCCATGTGTAGTGTTTGTGTGTGCGTGCGTGTTAAGTTTTGGGTTTGAAATTGAGGGGAGAATCTTCTCTACACATTTGTTGTCTGAGCTTAGATGAAGAGATTCGTCCACGGGTACAGGTGGCAGTGGTGCCGACCTCTTTCTACCACCTTTGTTTAGAGTAGGCAAGACTAAAGTTTGCTAGTGCTCAAAGAATTGCAGCTAAAACATGCAGATATTTTATCTTTGCCACATCTTTGTCTTTACAGTTTTGGAACCTCGTTTTGTCCTTTTTCCAGGTACTCGTATGGTGGTATTACAGCTGGCAGCGATACAGGCTCTTTTCAATCAGGGCAATGCTCTCATTCGAGGAAGAAGTTAACAGGAGCATGGCTCGCCATTGAATGGCTTTTGGTAGACAATGAGCAAGCTAAGCCTGCGTGAGAGGGGAAATCTTTATTCGATCGAAAGCAGTGGTTGTATTGACGTTAATGTAATTGGAAGGGACAGACTTTGTCCCTATCTGTTGATAGATGAGAGTGTTACTTTCTTTTTCCAGCACACTTGTGTTCAGTTCTTTATGGTTCTTTAAGTAGGAGACGCTGCCCACTGCTCTCACAGGCCTAGAATGAAGCCTTGTGTACTAACTAAAGCTCCACAGCAGTTGTAGCGTTGCTTATTGCAGCCTCAGACAAAACTGGAGCTTATTTTACAGAAATCCAGTAAATTACGCTTCAGCTTTTTTTTTTGGACAGGTCAGCAGTGACTGGCTTGGAAACCTTGGTATGTTGGATTGCTGTTGTGGAGGAAGCTTCGCTGCAATTTAATCGGAAAGATCCCCACCCCCTTGTTTATTCATCTGAGCACAAAGTGATTATTTTGACATTGTGTGAGCTGATTGCTGTGGAGGTGACGGCCCTCCCTGCAGAGAGCGGCCTGGCACTGGAGCTTCCCCTGGAAATCCACCCAAACTGCTTCACCTTGGCCTGCACACCTTCCCTATGTGTAACGTCGCTATTAAACTAGTAGTAGACTTCAGGCCAGGCTTGCACGCTGACAGATTTGAAGGAACAAGCTCTGTAAAGCTATTTTTAGTATTTTTACCCGTGCATTTGTGTGGCTGCGTGGAGCCTCCTCCTGAAATGTTTGCATCTGCGGAGCAGCCTTCCCATTCTGCAGATGGCAGGCTGGGGGCATGTTTCCTTCTTGATGCTGTGTAGAAAATCAATGTCATATAGTTATGTGTCACCAAACTAGTGAATGTCTGGGCTGTGTCCAGAATTGGGAAGTATCACTGGGGAAGGCTGGTTTCAGTGGAATATCTGATGTTCTGGTGATCTGATTCATTGCTGGCTTTCTCAAAACCTCATAATGTCCCCTGGTTGTTGTTTTTTTTTCCATAATTAACCTCTTTTTCTTGGTCTGGATTTGTTGGCCCTTAAGTAATGACATCCTTCATGAAAACAGTTTCTTTTGCTTCAAAAAGATGCACAGACTGTTCTCTGTGGGCTCATACCAGGATTTGTTCTCTTGGATTGCGCTCATGTCTTAATAAGAGTCCCGAGCGCTTGGGGATTCGGGGGTTGTGTTGATTCATTTTAAGAAAAAGATTTTGGTCCCTTTGACAGTTTGTCTTCAGCTTGCCGCCTTTTGAAATGATCTGCAAGTTCTGCCCTGACAATCCGTCAATCTGTCGTACAAGACAAGGAGCGAGTGGCATGTTTTAACATATCATAACTGCTGTGCTTGCTCCCTCAAGCCCTGTACAGTCTTGTTACGTCAGGGTGTGTGGGAGAGGGTTGTACGTATTTTTGGTTTGGGGGGATCTCCTTTTGAGTCCTTTATCTTTCACATCTCGGGCCCTGCCTGGAGGTATTTGGAAGGTATTTGGGAAGCTGGTAGGAGTGATGTTTCGAAGAAGCTGAAGCCTTTGCTGCGGAGCAGTGGGGTTTGTGCGCTGCGTGTCCCGGGGCAGAGGCCGGACGTGCGAGGCGCTGGAGTGCAGGCCGGAACCTCGCACGGTACAGGTGGTAGAACAGCGGGCAGGATGGATGCCGTACAGAGACTTAGACAGAAGTTACGGGCTTCGTACAGGAATTACGAAATAATTTTTTTCAGCCTACGTTTTGCAGAAGGTTAAGCTATAATTAAAACGCTTTTCATCTTTCTCGCTCTCCCCCACCACCCCCAAATCTTCTCTTCCCTTTATCTTTTCCATTCTCCTTTCTCTTTAGTCTGCAGAAAGCAAATTCCTCTGGAATTCCTGGCATAAAGATGGAGACTGATAACGCTGGCGTGTAATACTGAAGCAGGAGCTGAAGCTCCAGCTGTTTCATAGTTTCCAGCGCCGGGCTCTTTCAGCGTAGCTGATATAGGGTTCTTGAGTGAAGCCTCACAAGGGCAACGTGTCCTTTCGCCACATCCAAGTCCGTTGTGTGCCCGGTGTGGGAGAAGGCAGCGGTTGAGGAGGCTGAGCCCGCAGCACTCGGGTAGTGGGTACAGGAACCAGGATCCCCAGCTTCTATTCTTAGCTCCGTAACCAATTCATTGCAAAGCCTTTTGCAAATCGTTCGGGCCTAATCCTGCACATATAGCAGCCTCCGGTAAAGTCCTTTCTGTTTGTCACTGGGGACATAGGATCAGCTTCTTAACTGCTGTTTTTCTCTCACTCAGTAGGACTAAGGGAAGGAAAGCCACCATCTTTATGCAGAAAGTGTGATAATTTCTTAATGTTTGTGAAGCAGTAACGTGAGCATCAGGGTGTGATGTGTGTGACCTGGCATCCGTGAAAGGGGACTGATGGATTGCTGTTATCAGCTGGATCTTTGGAGCGTGGGATTTTTGGCCTCTCTCATCAGAGTACAGTTTTACATGATTATAGAGGATAATGCTGGAAATGCCTCTGCACTGGGTTTGCTGCATGTCCAGATGGCAAGGTCGATGTAGCGTGGACCTTGCTTGATTGCTTTGTATGCCAGGACAAGTGCTGCTGCTTCTTTCTCTCTTTATGCTACTGGCTCAGCTAGAAATTGAGGAGTTTTATGGCTATCAATAAATTCAGAGAGTTGGAAATTAATACCTACAGTGAACTATGCTTTTATTGGCCTTAAATTAATTCCCCACCCTTTTGCAAGGGCGAATGGGAATGCTTGTTTTTATGTGGTACTTTTGCTTTAAGACAATCTGAGCTGCAATCTTAAAATGACATGGCGTTAAAAACATTCTGGTCTAGGAGTTAATTTCTAGAGTATCATGTAAGATAAAAGGGCAGAACAAAAAAGATACTATAGAGTGCAAACCCCTTATCTGTACGTTTGCCTGTGCTGTATTTTGTAGTAAGCGCGGTTCTGGTATCTGCCAAGTGCAGCATCTCACTCTGCTGGGTTGTGTGAGGCTTTATTTTCCTGGTGCAGGGACAGAGGTGGATTAATGTCCTGAGCTGTTGGCAGAGATCTGTTAGCAGGCTTTTCAGTGGGGGATCAGCTGGAGAAAAACACAACTTGATTTTTGTGTCAGCTGGGTTTTTGATGTGTGTTAGGGAAGGTATGTTCTCTTCTTAAACTTAGTCCTGAAAACATGGACCTGGTAGTGGACTTTTTTTATTTTTACCTTTTTTTTGGTAGGAAGTGCTTGTTAGTGCAGTGGCACTTCGTGCTCTCACAGGTCTGTCCCAGTGCTTACGTATGTCTGACTAACAGGGCTTTACAGTGGGCCGGCCTTGCTGAATCAATTATTTAGGTGAAGTAAGAGGCAGAGGAGTGGAATTAGTACCTCCCATGCCCCTCAGGCTGGGACATCATCCTCCCTTCCCATCTTCCCAATGAATGGAAATATTCTGGCTTGTCCAGCAAGCCCTTTCTGGGCGCCTGGGGGACGACGGTGCAGAGAGCACTGGTAGCCCATAGCCAGCAGCTTGAAGATGACTTTTATTTTGTTGGGAGCTACATGCCTGGACCTTTAAATACACAGATAAATCTGGTGGTGTCTCTAGAGCTTTACAGTTTATCTCATTGTCTCTGACTGCATATGAAGCAATGACCTGGAGCTGCCACCGGTGCTGATGAGTCCTGGTCCTCGTGGTGCATCCCTGGGTGAGGCTGCTGCTGCTGCTCGTGTCCCACCCCAGCGCTGGGGTCTGTGTCTTCAGAGAGCCTCTCAGATTAATGCACTAGTGTTGGATCTGTCCCCCATAATAATCATAATTATAATAATAATTATAATAATAAGTGTCATACAGTCACCTTGCGGTTGTGCTTTGCAGCCCTTGTGTGTGCAGCAGGCTCCTGCTCTTTATGAGGTTCCCCTCATTTTGTTCTAATGCTTATCCAACCCTATTTTCTCACGCTCAAGGTACTGGAGTCTGTTGCTTTGTGTCTGCTCTCTGTCCATCAGCTGCTGGATCCCTCCTGGCTGAAGGGGAGGCTCTCAGAAGGAGCCCGCGGGTAAACTGTGGGGCGTTTTGGGGTAAGTTTGGTTTGCTCATCTCACGAGAACTCCAAAGTAGATGTGAGCTTCCAGTATTCTTCCCCTTTCCTTTGTAGAGAGGGTGGCAGCCCTGGGTGCTTCTCAGCCCAGAAGAGCTTGAGTGCTCATCCCCAACAAAATGGGAATTGGAAAAAGGGTCAGGAAAACACCCTTTGCTCTGCTCCTCCGAGTAGAGCACCAGACGAGCTCTTAGGCTGCACTCAGATGTGTGACCAGTTGTGTTGACTACTTGTTCACTGTTCTTGGCTGTTTCCCAACCCTGTTGTTCAACTAGTGTTGACTAGTTGTGCACTTGATGCTTTTAGTATTTTCACTAAAACCCGCCCAAAAACTAACAAAGGCACTTGGGCTCCTTTGTACACTGATAAATTTTTTCCATTATTTTGATGTGGTTTTAGCCATAAAGCAGTTTTTTAAAAAATTTACCTTCATTTCCTTTTGCTGACACTAGAGCATCATATGATTTAGGGCTTTGTTTTCAAGCTTGATATGAAAGCTAATTAATTCCTTCTTGCATCCTCTCAGTAAGAAAACATGGGACTTAATCTTTCACAAAGGAGAAAAGCGAGGAAAATATTTTGAGTGCCTGGTAAACCTCTAGATTTGAATTTATTTTTCATAGTGTGATGAGAACAAAACATTAGGAGCTAAGCTCCAAACTCCATAGCATTATCTGTGTGGACAGTTTTCTGTTTGTTTTTTTGTCCTCCCTGGGTCTAATTACACAGTTTTAATTCAGCCTGCAGCTAAGATCTTTTAGTAATTAGGGGTACACTGTGGGTATTTATTGTTTCTGTAAAAGTCAGTATGTATTTGTCCTGTTTCAGCCCTGTGACTTGCTTTGATTATCCCTAGTCTTCTAGGTAATTAAGCTGTGTATTTTCTACCCTGTCTCTTTCTTCATCCTCTCTCTTGCCTTAATTTGATGAGAGGGGGAGAAACTACGTCAGGACACTTGGGAGCATTAGTAAATTGTCAGTGGGAAAGTGTGTGACAGTGTTTTACAGAGATGCCAGCGTAAGGGCAACCTGCTGCCTGGGCACTTTGGGAAGAGAAGGGTTATTGCTTCCCCATCAGGTGTTACTTTAATACAGCTGAGGGAACGTCAGTTCTTGGGCAAGACTGACAGAGCTGACATGAATCCTATTTCACTTTGATCAAAGTAGTCGTTGTTAAACTTTGATGTAGAATTTCTGTTAATGGACTAGCAGGTAATGACTGCAGGCACACGTTAGAAAACGCAATGCTCCACAATAGTGTGAATACCAGGTGGATTGGGAATGCGTCTCTGAAAGCGATGGCTGTACTAGGATGGTGTAAAAACCTCGGTGGGTGTTGGAGGGGTTGTTTGTTCTGCAGGGTCAGCAGTTGGTCCCCAAGACCCCTGGTTGGTCTGGCTGCATTAGGACCTGCCAGATGTCAGGAGCGCGAGTCGCTTCGTTTCAAATTTGTTCGCTCGGTACGCGATTGAGTAACTTGATAAATTGGGAATGCAGGTTGTGAGCAGGGGTTGAGGGGCTGTTTCGCAGCCCTGTCTGGCTGTAACCCCTTCTGTGGTGGGATAATTGCAAGATTTGGTTGCTTGCTGGATTTACTAACGAACTTTCTCAAAGTTTGGCAGAGGAAAAGTCAAGTGATTCCTTTGAAGACAGGCTTGTGGGATTCAAAGGTGATAAACCCAGGAAACTTATTTTAAAAGCAAGTAAGGTCTGTAGAGTATCATTAAGAATAACTTTTTGTTCATGGCTCTCTGAACCATTGAAAGCATATGATACGGAGGGATTACAATTCCTTAAATGCTTTATAGAGATATTAACTTTCTGTAAGTGCTTATGATATTCCTCAGGACTTTTTCAACAAGATACATAAAGGATATATTAAAAAATAATAAAATCAGTAATACTGTCTGCCCGCAAGCTTTGTAGCAAGGGAGTTTTTACAACCTGCTCGTGCCTGTGGCTATTTTCATTGTTGGATTCTAGCATTTAAAAAAATGCAAGATAGACAGTTTAAAACATTTTCACTCAGGTCAACTATACCTACATTGTCAAAACAGTGGAGTTCATTTAAAAATCTTGATTAAAAAAGAAATAGAGCTACTCTTATTTGTGTTCCAGGCTGAGCCTCTTTGGTGACACATGCATCATGTTCGCCTTTCTTTTTCTGTTCGGGTGCCTAAAATACGTATCCTTGAGCTTCATATGATTTATTTTTATTAGCTGGAGCTTTAAAAAAAGCCCTTATCATGGGATCAACGACAGTAAAACAGACCGGCAATGCTGAATTTTATTCCAAGTGGAATCCCAAATAGCGTCATATGCGCTTGACAGTTGAAAGGTGGAAAGCTAAAGAAAAGATACGGAAATAACTTCTATTTTCTTAAGCTTGGTAAGTGTCTAACTGTATTTTCAGCTGAAGAATAGGCTCAGATATGACTTAAAGTGATTGAGCCTGTATAGGGCTTCTCAGTGGGCTGTCAGCCAAGGGTTTGGGTTTGGGTTGTACTTCCGAAGAGCGATTCTGCGCACACGTTCCCAGCAAAGCGCAGCTTTGTTCAGCGTCGCCTCTTAGCACCGTTCTAACAGCCGATACTGACTTCACAAATACCATTGTGTAGTGTGGGTTGTGCTGGAGACAACGTTTAAACGTGGACTTGTCCTTCGGGATCAGGATGCGAACCTGGTTTGGTTTAACGCGTAGCTATCTTTCGCCATCAGGCAAACATTCAGGTTGAAAAGCCGGTTTGTTCTTTTAAGTAGAAGAAGGGTGGAATAAGTAGAAAAAACCACAGCACAACGAGCACAAGTACTGATGGCATCTGTTCAAGGTGGCAGAGACTTGCCAGAGGCCAAACGGAAAGAATGTGATGTAGTGGGGCTGTTGGAGTTGCTTCTCCATGTTGCTACAGTAAAGGATCTTTTTAAATGATAATTATTATTGCTGTGTGGAATATGAGCATAAAAGATGTGCAGAAAGCTGCCTCTGCTGACCGGGCTCTTCCAGCCTGGGTGTGCACGGGGATCAGAATCGGAGAAAAGGCTGCTCGGAGGCCTCTCAGAGCTGACCAGCTGCTTTAGGAGTGGTGTTACCACAAATTCTGAATACAAATAGCTGTCAAAGGACCAGCGGCATCTTATTACAAGTGGTTAAGCCGCAGGACACCCGCGTGGGGTGGGTGTGGATTGGACGCTGTTTTCAGCATTGCCATACCCGGATAGCCAAAAATGTCGAGGTTGGGCCCCAAGAAATAGGACGACTGGCTTGAAGAGGTGAGTTTTAAATAGGAGTATTCAATGTGTGTTTCTTTGATCAGTATCCAGGCTTTCAGTTTGGATTTGTCTGCAAGCAACCGTTTTATTTTTGTGTGTTTGGTCTTGTGTAATCACATTGCTCTAGATATACGGAGAAAAGATATCTGCTTGCTTAATCGTGTTGCAATGAATGATGGCCCAGTATTATGTGGGAGGCCAGAAGAGTGTTTTTTTCCAGAGCTGCGGAACCTCAGCGGTTCCCAACCTCTCTAGGTTTGTGGTGATCGTTCATCTGAACGTGACCCCACATCTTTGCAGAAGGAAGTGCCCCCTTGTCTCAAGCTGCATCCCACCCCTTCCCCACTGCCCAGAAGACCCTGATGTAAACTCTAGATGTAAATATGTTCCTAAAGAAAACTGCTGTGGAGGCTTTGGATACCGGAGAAGGGCTGATTAATTGACTTTGAGACAGGAATAACGGACATGTGGCTCGCATGAGATAGAGGTTTAAGCTAAATGCTCATGGCTGTATAAGTGATGATGCTTGGAAGACTTATGTGGCATCTGAACATGAAGAGCTTTTATTTCTTGTCTCAAGCCAAGTTTTGACAAACCCTGGAATTTCCTGCACAGGAGACTGCAGGGATGTGGCTTCTTGGTATGGGATCAACATGTTGAGCAAAAATTAGATTCGGTAACGAAGAGCATGTATTGGAAACTCTTCCTGGAAGAACAGTGCCAGACCTTGGCAGATGAGCAGAAGGAGCTTAAGCAAGTAGATGAAGGAGAAAGGAGGTTCCTTTTTCATCTTTTGCCTTTGAAATAGCCATCCTTGCAAGTTCTGAGCCTGTGCACTGTGAGGATAATAACTGCTCCTGGTGTATTGGCCAGTGCTTGGATCAATATGTGGCTGCGCACCTTACGAAAGATCGGCAGTGCTCTCAGCAAGTAGCTTCCATGAAATCCCTTTTTGAGGAGCTCCCAAGCTGAGATGCACATTGAGCGAGGAGCCCAGCGCTGCTGTCCGTGCATGGGCTGGGCTGGCTCCTCCGCTCTTCCCACCAGCACCGGGATCTTCTCCGGCTGGTGGGCACATACGTGTGCTGTTTTTTTTTCAGGGGGCCTTTGGATCTGCTTGGGGAACCTTCTCCCTTCTGTGCCGCTTACATCTTCCTGACCTTGATCTTCACATTTCCTTCTTCCAGGAGGTCTCGTACTGCAGCCACGGGAGGCTTGTCCTGCCTCAGCACAGGGAGAGCCGTCATTTGCATCTCTTTGTAGCGGAGTGACTGATCTTTTCACCATGCCTTCCTCCTCTGAGCTGCGGTGCCGCTGTGGTACGCGCTACGGAGCTTGTTGTTCGTTCAGCGTTTGCCAGGGGATGTGTGAGGAAACAGTGAGCAGGGGGAAAAAATAGAACCGGAGAGCTGCAGGACTCAGGGTGGTACTGAGATAAAATAAGCCGCGTTATCTAACTTAATACTCGGCGGGGGGGGAATGTGGGCCATCGTGGCGTGTGGTAATGTTTGATTGTTCATGAGGCTTTACTTCATGGCCAAGTGTTACTTGAACGGCGCCCCGTGGGCAGCTGAAGCAGGGAGTGCGTCTCGGCGCGAGGGCGGCTGATGGGTGGCCGGGCGGGCAGGAGGGATGGCTGATGAAGGCATTTTGGTTTGCAGTTGTTTTCCTGTGACAGGCATTTATTTTAAAGTCATGCTCAATCCTTCTGGCAGCTTCTTCGTCACATCCCAGGCTTGTTGGCGGGCCGTGCACAGGGCCTCAATCCTCTCCCTTGGGCCTTGGGCCTGTTTGGTTTCTGTTACAGGCGGGAAGCTCGAGACCCTGACCCACTATGACTACAGGTCCCGCAAAACGTAGTTCAGATATCAGAATGGCTCCCTGCCACAATTTCACACCCTGTAGGAGGGATTTTAAATGCACTTGAGTTTTTATTATGTTATTTGTGGGCATATAAGCCAAATATTTCTTCTTTCCCACATCCTGCACTATACAAACTTCTGGTTGGCCTGGCTGAGGCAGCTTTGTGGTGGTGCCAGGGACTGAAAGTCCTTGTTTTCTCACATCAGATATTTTTAAAATTCTGCATAGGTACAGAGAGCAGCTCTTTTCTCAGAAGTGGACTGTTGTGTACATGCCTTCTGAGCAGTCAAATCCTACACAACCGAGCGGTGGCCCTGTAGCAAAGAACTGGGCTGTTTACTGAATTGTTGCAGTGTTTAATCAGCTTTCTATTTTGATGAGTATCTCATTGGCTTGTAAGGTATCTTCTTTCCAGACACTTGCGCTTGTGTTTTTTTTGCTGTACCGCCCTCAAGTGCGATAAGGGACTTCACAGACCTGCGTTGGGAGAGATGGTCCCAGCCCTCCGGTGCTCACACAGATCGCGGTCCTGTCTTAGCACGCAGTTTTGATGAGGAGATACATGTACTTTGGAAAGGCAGTTTCCGAGAAAGTCTTATTTCCCAGTAAGTGTATTTGGAATATTTTTATGACATGGGCAGATTCTGAGGAAAAAACTGTTACTCCTCAAGCTTGTTTTGAGTTTTCACTTGTTGGATTATGCAAACAGGCCAGTTCAGACAGAGGAGTAAAATGATCATTGCCCTTTACCTTGCTGAACTGAGCTATAAAAAGCAGCTTGAAGAGCATTTTTCTGTGCAATAATTTTCATGCTGTGAATGTCTCAAGTAAGTTAAGCCCTCAGTTTCTGACATGGGCGCTTTTGACTCCCTGAATTTGTTTGCAAGGCTGTGCAGGTCCCTGCACCCGGGGAGTCCGGGCAGCAGAGCCACGTCCTGCCCTTCGGTGGCTCCCCAGGGGCTGTGGCTGCTCCTTCAGCAGCACGAGCTCGCAGTTGGAAAAAACCAGCAGATAAACAGCTAGCAGTGGTTGAGTTCAGCAAATCTGCAGGAAATACACTGTCAAGTGAGCTTAACCAGAGCCTAACTTCTGTTTTATTCTTGCCGCAAAAGCTCTACAGTTTCCTACCAAAGCACTTCCCGTATTGCATGTGTAGATGCATCGAGCAAATCCCCTAAGTTTTCCGCGTCTTCGGACTCATGGAAGTTTGTTTTCAGCTTTCAACAAGCCTTCTTACAGCTCAGGGTGGTGGCTCGGCTGAGGAGTGAGGTTACACAGGAGTGTCCTTCCCCATCCCATGGTGATGAGTGCGCTTGCAGCGTGGTCCTCTGCTGGCTGGCTCCATCCCAAGGCGGGTGTTCTCTCGTGAGCTTAAATTTGGAGACAAGTGTGGATTTTACGAGCGAAAGGCCCTGAGAAGTTCCCTCAGGTATTGCTGCTGGGGGAAAGGTGGCCAGTCCCTATGGGTTGTAGGAGATTTCTCAGTTATTTTATTTTTCTCCGTATCGTCAAATCGGAGGAGCTTTGAGGCCTGCAAACCCTTCACAAAAGGACGGTTTTTAATCAATGAACTTAACCACTTCTCCTGTCTGAAAGAATTTTCAGCCAAGGAATTCCCTGCCTGCTGTAGTTTCATTGAAAGGGCTTTAAAATGCCCGAGGTCGGTGTGAGCCCTTACGTCAAGTCTGCGCTCAGCCCGTCCTCCGAAACCGGAGAACCAGGCGGAAAACTCTCTCGTTACCCAGCGGAGCTAATCGATTAATTAGCAAGGGACGAAGTGCACCAAACAATCTGTTATGCCAGATGGATGCTTCAGTGTTAATTTATGTTCTCAAAATAACTGGACATGGATATGCGCAGCACCGCGGCCTAGATCCTGCTTTCGTTGCGTTCGGTGGTGAAAATGTTGTTGGCCTTAGTGATCCAAGTACATAATTCTTCCGGAAGAATGTCTTTTGGCATCAAACAGTAACAATAAAAATGAAATGAATAAAAGCTGTCCAGAGCAATGGGCTTTACCTTCTTAAACAGGCATATATTTGTGCAAAAGCTGGAGTTTTATCTCCCTGGAGGATTCCTATTATTTGAATGCCAAGAAATGAGTAATTTGGGGTTTTTTTGCTTTTTCGTTCATATAAATAACTTTTGATGTATTTTCCTGAGGAAGTCTGAACTAAAGTTTAGTGCTGGAAAAGTTAAGATGTACGTTGCTTTCCGTTTGAAGGCACCATAAAGGAGATTGAAAGAAAAAAGCTTTTAAGTTTAAAAAACTCATGGTGGCGGCTTATTCTACCACACTTAATTTTAAATGAAGGAGCCTTGCTGCAAATTTCCTTCCCTATTTTTATTCCATTCTTTGTGGAATGGAAATTTGATTTTTTTTTTTTTNTTTTTTTTTTTTTAATTCAAAATATTAATGATACATCCTACCAATTTTTAACACTGAAAAAAAAAATAACAACAAACACTATTTCTAAGCTGACCTGTACCTCTGTCCAAATGCTTTTCGATAGTTATTTACAGGCTAAGTTGTGTGATTAAAAAGCCAATTCAAATCACTTTTCTTTTTGCTCCATTAGTATGCTTTAAAAATAAAGCACTATTTAGTATGCACAGAGTGATCTCGCAGACTTTGGTTCTGTTTTCAGTGTTTAACCAAAACACTGAATTATTTTTACCTTTGTGATACTGTTAGGATTATTTTTAATTAAGTGTTTTAACATGCTCTGATTTGTTTTTCAGCAAATGCGTCTAGCACTTGATAGAGAGGGGCTGATTCTGGCAACAAGACGCGCTCTGTCTTGCCTCATTTACCTGGGAGTTGGGTAAATACTCCTTGAGGACCTGGGAAGGAGAGATTATTGATTAATTACCTCCTATTATAGCCATGTACAGATCCCGGAATACTTGTGCGTGCACTGCAGGGAGGAGGCGATGTGTGCAGGTTAAATGCTCCGGTACCATGTTGTGCTGTAGGAGCCGCACATTCCCTCTATAAACTGCAGAAAGCAGAGGCTGAATCTGAGCGAGTCATTAGCTCAACTCATTCGTACTCCCTGATGGACTCTCAGCCTACTTTTAAGGTTATACTCAAGCCTGAATATATATTTCCCTGAAAAAACATGCCATAAATAATAGACTGTTTCTTCACCAAAACGTCATTGCACAAGCAGTTCTGTGCTTCTTGAAACAAGGCGAGTGATGAACTCGTGAGGGGTCAAACCCACTGCAGAACAACCTGTCCCTGGCTCTTTCTGCCAGGCTGGTGAGCTCTGGTGTGGCACAGGAGACTAAATGCAGCTTTAAGGGGACTTTGAGGTGGGATCCCTGACTCTCTCCAATGGTCTTGGCCTGAGTGTAGAGGATGGGATAAAACGGTCTGTGTAGAGGCTTAATCCAAGGAGGTTTGAAGGTGCTGGAAAAAATGAGGCTACACAGCAATGGACAGAAGCGTGGCCAAATCGTGGAATCCAAGACTGAAGGTGTTGACCTGGTTCATTGCACTGGGATGTCCTTCCCCTTCAGAGGGAGAGCTGAGATTTGCGGAGAGCACGAAGGTCTAGGGCAGAGCTGAGCCCCAGGAGGACACCTTGGTACTGAGACTTTACTGTTTGTTCATTACTCCCAAAAAACAGAGTTGGCTTTAGGTTAATCGTACCCCCCTATCTCCTGCTTGCTGCAGCGTTTTCCTTTTCTTCTCTCCATGTTCCTGGTGGCTTTTAGTTGGTTTCCCGGTCTGGAGGCAGTAAGGTGTAGGGCTGAGGGGTCCCTGCCGTTCTTGTATCACTACAGACCAAGTGAAAATTGTTCAAATGGAGGAGGTGTGTGATGATGTGGTTTCTAAAACAGATGCCTTCAATTGTCTAGTTAACAAGCAACATTTTAGGAGATGGAGAAAAGGGATAGAGGTGTATCTGTGAGCAGGAATTTGCCGTGTTGGTCTCCTCCCACTTTGTTTGCAAGTAGGAATTTTACCCTTATTTACTTAAACTGCGTTCAGGTACCCCTGAATGTGACTCCTCTCACTTCATGACAGCCAAAGGTATTTATGCAGAGTACACAACTAGGTGGTATCTTAATTTTACACTTGGTAGCTTCCAAAAACTCAAAAGCGGCTAAAGAAAGTTTGTGTTTGTTGTTTGCTTTGGAGGGCGGGTCGAAGGGTACGTGAGAGATGTTGACCTCCTAAGTAATATTTAGAGAGGTAGGGTTAGAATTCATGTTTATAGCTGCGCAATGCCAGCTCGCTCAATAAAAGCCCTGTTAGGTTTCCAAGAGAATCAGGAAACCCAAGGTGGTGTTGGGAGAGGGAAGGGAAGCCAGCTGCTTTTTGTAGCTCAGGTTGCGAGAAAACATGGGTTACTGTGCAGTTGTATTTATTGCGGGGCGACAGTGGGGTGGTGGTAACGTGTGAGCAGACAGATGCTTTGCAGATGATAGCTGGAAGTCTCTTTTAGCATGTGGATTAAGTAAATGAGTGGCAGCTAGATCGTTTTAAGAAATGATCACTTCCCTTCGCTCTGGTGTTATGTTCTGCAGCCTACGGCAGCAAGCGCTTGCTTGTAGGAGTGTTGGATGTGCAAAGCTTCACAATGGTGTGTAACCATCTGATCTGTATATAATCTTTCATTATTATCAGTGGGGAATTATCCCTCTGAATTATCATTTCAGAGGGAAATCTGTGTCCTTAGGATCACAGAATAGTTTATGGTTTCCCTATCATGGTATAGTAGAGTGCAACTTTTGGAAGTGCACCAATAAATACAAATACTGTATTTGAGCCGTAATCACTGCGCTGTAGCAACACTGCTTAAATCTGTAACAACACACCTATAGGGGGGAGCGTAGAATTACACAGTTCATTCACTACACAGGTAGGAAAAATTACTCTCCTTGTGTGTCTCCTCTATGGCTCAGCTGGGATGTATTGTCATAACTAAATAATTTTGTACCAACAAGTAGCCATTTTCTCCCGTTGTAGCTTAAAATACTGTTCGGGAACTTTGTCTCCTGCTACCTCCCCGTTTTCTTCATTTTTTCCTTCAATGATAGTAGGGGCCTTTAGTGGGAACAAATCTGTGAGGGGTTGGAGGTGTCTGTGCAGCCTTTCTGGAGGGAGCAGCCTTCTTGGCACAGGGAGCATGTCAAGGACTGAATGGAGACGTAGTTGGTGTTGGCAGGAACTGGGCTTTGTCCTTTGGCCACATACAGGGACTTCCAAGTGCTTCTGTAGGCTGCAAAGAGAGGGCTTGGGTTCATCTCTGGGCTGGGACTTGGGCTCTGTTGTTTAGTTTTGATACTGTCTCTGCAGCTGCTTCCCAGGTTTCAACAGCAACAGCCCATCGCTGGGCAGCAAAACCCTTCTTGAAGCCGAATGTCCCGGTTTTGCCTGGGATAGAGTTAATTTTCTTCCTAGTAGCTGGTGTAGTGCCGTGCTTTGGATTTAGAATAATGTTGATAATACGCTAGATGTTTTGGTTGTTGCTTAGTAGTCAAGGGCTTTTCAACTTCTCGGGCCATTCCAGGTGTACAAGAAGCTGGGAGGGGACACGGCCGGGACAGCTGACCTGGGCTGGCCACAGGGATGTTCCACACCATATAACATCATGCTCAGTAGATATTTTGGGGGGAGCTGGTTGGGGGAGCCACCACTTGGGAACTGGCTGGGTATTGGTTGATGGGTGGTGAGCAACTGCGTTGTGCATTGCTTATTCTATATATTCTTTCATTATGATCATCATTGTCATTATCTTCCCTTCCTGTCAGATTAAACCATGTTTATCTTAACCCACAAGGTTTACCTTTTTTTTTTTCTGATTCTCTCCCCATCTCAGGGGGCGGGGGTGTGCAAATGGCTGTGTGATGTTTAGCTGCACGTTGTGTTAAACCACTGAGTATAGGCCTTTCCGGCCTTAATTTCTCTGTCTCCTCTCCCTAACTGCAAAGCAGGCTAAATGTCCTTCTCTCTTCACCTTTTCCTGCTGTGTCTAGATAAGGAGATCGCTAGTGTCACAGCTTCGTGTAGGGGACGTGCGGGACACATCTCCATTTTGCCAGGTTGTCGTCCTCCAGCGCAGCCTTAGGGCATCGCCGGCAAGCCAAGAACACCGCTGACTTGAGGACGGCGTTCTCGCAGCGCTGCTGTTGTCGCCTGGTTGGGTAGATTTGTTTGTGTGTTTTCTCCTTCTTTTCTAATTATGCTGATATTTACTACTCAACAGCTGTAGTCTGGGAAGGAAAGTGGTGAGCGGCGGCTCTGCAGCTGACAACCGCCTTGTGCCTTGGCTGCTTGTCAGCAAAGGGCTGTTGCCAGCTGGGGTAGAGCTGTGGAGCCATTGCCTGCAGTTGACCGAAAGGTTCTTTAGAGTCCCCTAAAAGTACTTCTTNTCTTGGTTTCTGTGGCAGGAACTACCTGGCAAATGACTGAGAATTTGTGAAAAGGGCTTATCTGAAGAATGGGATCTGCCACAGTGAAAAGCTTGTACTTTTGGGTAGATGATACTGTCCGGACTCCTCATCCTGGTTGGCCTGTTGCTTGTGTGTGTGTTTTGTTGTTTTACCACATCTGTTTCTGAGGATTGCTGGATGTCCTGGTTTCATAGCATCTTTCCTGCTATGTGCCTACTCTGGGAGAGCATCGCAAAACGGTAATGGAGACTTTTCTTGTCCAGAGGCCTTCATCCTCCCACCCCTGAAGCCCAGCTCCAGTGTGATACTGGCGCTAAAAGGGGCCTGAATTGAGAGATGAAACTGCCACTTGGGCCTTAAACTTTACATTTCAGAGATCATGTAATGATTTGCCACTCTTCTGATTTTGCAGTAAAACCTGGCTTATCTTATAAAACAGATCCGTGCTCTCCTGAGGCTGTTTTCAGAGGTCACCGTCCTCATTCAGGAGCTCTTAAATTTGCTGTATAGCTGCTTTAAATTTCCATTTCCAGTAGTGGGAGTGCAGATGCATGGTGGGAGCATTACACTCTCTATGGAGTGGATATGGGAGTGAAGAGGTGGGATGTCTGAGCTGAGCTCAGGTGTGGCATCTCGATTAATGTTAAGCTTGGCTCTGATCTGTGCTCTGAAGTTGGTTTTCTCCCTCCTTCCATGTGTGAAGATGAAAGTGATGAATTTAATGACAATTTACACCTGTTTGCTTCAGGGAGATGTGAAGATCTATTTGTAAAATAGGGTTGCAGACGATGCATGCCCTGAATTGCTGAGTATCGGGCAGTGATGCGAAATAGGCTGTTGAAAATGCAGGTGAGTGATGCTGGTGCTGCATCGTACCTGTGTGGATATTCGAGGCATCTGCCTTCAGAACCCTGTTTTTCCCTGGCAGCATTAGACACAAATTACCCTTTGCTCTGGTGACTGCAGGTTATTTGCCAGCATAGAGCTTTGCACCGAAATCTTTCGGCCAGCATACAGTAATGGGTTGTTTTTTAATTTCTTCCCTTTAAGCAGGACTTCAAATGCTACAGCTTTGCCACGGGAGTATAATTACATAAGCCACAGAAATGTACTTCAGTGACCAGTCAAATGACTTTGTTTTTGCCAGTAGTTTAAGCTTGCCGTTTATTAAGCTGTTGAAGGAATAGAATTGAAATTCATTGGGGAGTTTAATTTTATCAAGCCCTCTCTAACGGCGTGCTTTTTCTGTGTGTCTGGTGTCTCTGTGCGTTTGGGTTGCCTATAAATGGCTTGTTTGCTTTCATAAAGGAATTAGCACAGAAGTGCAGCTGTGTAAGGATCCAGCCCCTGAGCTCTGCCCCGTACTGGTTATGGTGCAAAAGTATTGACATAAACATGTGCAGGAGCGGCCTCTATGTATTTCAGTTGGTAGAAAAGTTTTATATTTTTATTAGTTTTGCTGCAGTCCTCTCCTTTATTCTATTCTTGAGCATGGAAAGGCACTGGAGGTCCAACATAGTCGAGGTTTTAATGGCTGTTCTGAGGATGCTCCTGCAGCGCTGGGCGGTGTTTGCTGCCCTGCCAGGCCTCACGGTCAGCAAGAAACTCTCTCGCTTTATCTCCCTTTAGGGCTTTTCAGTCCTGTATTGCCCAGTTCCCAAATGAGGAGCTTTCCTGCTGGCCGTGCAGGTCTCCACTTGATCTGGGTGCTGCCCACAGCTTGGTGCATGGGACTTAGCAGAAAAAATCCACTTTGCACTGTGGGGAGTCCTTAGCAAACAGCGCTCGGTCCCCCGCTATGTCCCCCCTTCCTGCACCATCCCGTGTTTGTGTCGGCCACGTGTGTCCCCAACCAGCCCCTGCGTTTTGCCTCTTTGTCCCACGTGTAAGTTGTGAGGTCTGATGATGCTTTTCTGGCACTCCGAAATTGGGAGGGAGGAGCCGTGGGACTGGCGCTTCCATAGATGTGGCAGGGCCTCCTCCGCTGGGATTTCTGTAACAGGCAAATCCGGGGAGGAGTTAAGGCATCGCTTGTCTGATCTCAAGACATGAAATAGCAGGAGCCTTCTCCACCAGCTCCTGCTCAGCGGAAAACACTTCCTCAGCATTAAAGCCTGGATGGAAATCTGCCGTCCGTCGTGTTGTGGCTGTCCCGGCTTTTAGGTGTCGTGGCTGTTCCGCCGTCCGGGAATTGGTGAATTGGTGTGCTGACCGTGCATGCTGCCTTGTCTTAGCGCCGCTAAATATCTAATCACCGCCATCCCCATGGAAACGCAGGAACTTTTTTTTTCCCTGTGCATGCTAGCACCTAGTCTGGATGTTGCTGCTTTGGCAGCGTATTTGTTCCTTAAAGCGGTGACTTTAGCTGTGAAAGGTGAGCACGTGGGCAAGCGCCTGGTTGTGGAGATCTGGCAGTAGCTCTTTGGGTTCTTTCGCTAGCGAGGTTCAGCTCCGTTTTCCCTCTGTTCCCTTGCAGTGGGGAGGGCAGAAGGATGGATGCTGTGGATGGGTTCAGTTCTGCTCCTCAGGCTGGGGAA
Source organism: Pampusana beccarii (assembly GCA_013399365.1). Taxonomy (NCBI): domain Eukaryota; kingdom Metazoa; phylum Chordata; class Aves; order Columbiformes; family Columbidae; genus Pampusana; species Pampusana beccarii. The sequence continues at coordinate 145,527 of VWYH01008419.1, forward strand.
GGCATTGCTGTATTACCGTGCTAAGTTTTTGCTTAAGTTGGACTTTTGAGCGATTATAGAGATTTTTCTCTAGTCTGATTGAATTGATTCTTGCTGCTCTCCTTGGTTGTCTGGCATCCCTGCAATTCTTCACGTTAAAAACGGGGCTGATGGGGGTTGTTAACATGGGCTGAGCCCAGCAGTACCTGTGTACTTCTCCTTAGTCTTGCTGCCTTTTCTTTTAATCAAACTTCAGTGTGTTCTAATTGCTTTCTAGTGATTGTGCTGCGCTGCGTTGACTCCATCCTTGAAAGTGTTCAGCCTACTCAGTTGGCACCAGAGCTTCTGGGCTTTTTGGCACAGTGTCATAATACCAGCCCTTCTCACATGTTTTTTTCTGAGCTAGATGTGAAAGGGAGCTCACAGAGCAAGGAGATTGGTGCAAGAGCACACAAGAAACGCAGAATGATAGTGCAGGCGGCTTTGAATTCTCAAATTTGATCTGTAAAACGTGAGGGGAAGGGTGGAATTCCCTTCAGGCTTGTAAGGGTAAGTGCATCAAGGACAGTTCCGAAAATAAGATAGTACAGTTCTGATGACCACAGAAACATGTTGTATTTCAGGCTTGGGGTTGCTACTGTACTAAAGGCAGATTCCTCAGGTTCTTGTCACCTCGGAAGATCCGAATGTTGTGTGTCGACTGTAGCTGCAGCTACGGAGACCAAGGCTGGTTTTTCTGAATGCGTTTTCTTTGACGATACTGCTGTAAGCACACAGGCAAAACTGTCTTGGAGTTTGTGCAGAGCAGAGGGGAAATCTGGACGGGTTATGCTAAACGTTAAAATTTTCTGCTTGCTGCTAAGTGCAGCTTGATTTCCCCATCTGAGATGTTGCAAAAGACTGAATGGAATACTTGGAGGTAATTGGGGTTGCAGAGGAGGGCTCATTAAGCAGCCTTTTGCACTGTGGAGTAAGAGCATCAGTTATGGGAGACCTATTGTACTGTTTAGAACAGTGCTACAACTACATCATGCCTTTGGGAGGCCAGGAGTGTGAACACAGTGAAATTATTAATCTGTTCTGATCTCTGTACAGGGTTATTTGGGAACACTGATAACCAAGGGCATCTCTGGCCCACCCGTGGCTGGTTTTGCAATGGCCGAGTGCTATTTGCCTTTGCTTACTGGAGTGTTTAAAATAAAGAACCAAATTTTCACATGGAAGTGTTCAAATGGCCACGTCTGCATTGAAACGCCGAGTGGGTTGTTCCCTGCAGAGGTGCTGAGCCCTTGCTGCTCCAGCTGATGGCTCCAGCCCTTTGGAAGCTGCTGAGGGACTTGCAAGCAGGTGTAGGTGCCCATCTCTAGGCAGTGGAAGTGAAAATCCTGGCCTGAGCTTGTGTGGCAGAGGAACATGAATAAATAGCTAGAAATTAAGCAGGGCAGAGAGAGGAAGGAGTTCCTGATAGCTCCTGATAGCCATAAATTTTATAGGAAATGAACTCTTTCTTCCTAGCTGTTGGAAGGGCGGCAAGTCAGATGTGAGCTCCAGCGGTGTTAAACCGGTGGTGGTGATTCGGTGCTCAGGAGTTACGAGTGCGGCTGGCTCATAGCTGGGTGTCGCATTGATCTTATTCAATAGGATTGTTCCAGCCCAGTGGATCATGAGCTTTTGCTTCTGATTTCCTTCTACCTCCACAGTGGCCTAACCGCTCAAGTTAGTGACAAAATCCTTGTTCGCTGTATGCACGATAAAATTACTAAAGGTGTCCCCATTCCTCCTGCTGTGTTTTCCTGCCAGAACCATTCTGGCTCAGTTCGCAATAGAGGACAGGGAGAGACTCCAACTTTTGGGCCCCTGTGTCAGACAGGACCGTCCCTGTTGAACTCACCTGGAGCGCCAATCTGTGGATAAACTGTTTTTAACGACGGATGGAGCAGTCACGGCCTTGCAGGAGAGTGAAGCTTTCTCACTGGTTCATCGAATAAAACGTGTGTGTAAAAGGGAGCTGCTGCGGCCCTGGCGCTGCCCTGCTGGGGCCATCGTGTGCCAGCACCACGTCCAACACCACCAAGACGGGGCTGCCCTGAAATCTCAAGTTTTAGAGGTTTTTGCACCTAACAAGTCTGTCTTACCTGATAGCAGGAGGGAGTTCTGAGAGACACAGTGTACAGGTGAGCGCTCGATAATATAACAGGCTTTGTGAAGCAGCGGGATTCTCAGATGCCCTCACATAGGCCTTCATTATTTTCCTCCCCGTTTGCAAGCCAAGAGGTGAGCAGTTGGACGTGACGTGAATGCTCGGTGTAGGGGGAAAGTCTGGCACTGCACTCAAGTACAATAGAGCATTATTGTTTCTTTGCAACAATATGCAGTACTTATATTTTAAAGCCATAACTGAATGTGCTTGGAAACCTTTATTCCATCTATTGCCTATTTTTCTTGTCCCCCTCTTGTTTATTTTTCCCTGTTGCTCTCCTTTATGCACACAACTGCTTAATTCTTTCTGCAGGCTTTTTTTTCAGTACATGCTGTGTGTCGGTCTGGACATCAAACTTCTCTTACCTTGGGAAGTACTTTGGCTCATGTAGATCTGTTCCTTCCATTAATATAATCTCCACCTTCAGAAGATCTTCAGATTGTTTAAAAGGAAGAGAGATTCTCAAGCACTTCTCCAAATTTCCACTGCTGATTGAACACTCACTCAAGGAATCATTTAGTAAATGATGAAAGTGCGATGGACATGGTGGTGTTGGTGGGTGGTCAGGGAATGGGTTAATTGTTCCGTGGGGACATGTTAGGGTTTGCTCTCTGCCCTCCTTGCTCCTCGGTGTGAGACGAGAATTAGGGCTGTTCAGCGAAACACTTGATTCTTGTTGGATATAAACAAGAAGCAATTTCTGATGGAAAATGGGCATTTCAGGGATACCACTGATACTGTTCCTCTGTAGCTGACCTGTAACTCCAGCTTGTAGTTTTGGATGTTCCCTGGATATTGGTCCAGTTATATACCTTTTAAATATATATATATATATATATATATGTTTTGTTGTGTGTTTTGGTTTTGGTTGGTTGGTTTTGGTGGCTGATATCCCAATGTCTACCTGGGAATCTGTGAATTTATGCTGATGTCAACCTGCAGCATTCGAGGTGCATCAAATCTCATAATCTGGCATCTCGGTTTTGAGTTGTGGGTTAATGCTTCAGGACCTTTCTCCACACCTGTGAAGTCTAGTTTAGCTTCTTCATTTTAAAAGGGCTTTTTTTTTTTATGGCATGCGATTGCATGAAAACTTCATCTGTTTCTAGATATATCAGCAACAAGGCAGTCAGAAGATTAAATAAGCAAAAAAAAATTGCAAATTTGGTATCATGGTGCAACATCAAATTGCCGCAGTTTGGTAAAAGCGTTGTGGGGAGCGTTGCTTTCCCTGATAAGCCCCCAATTCTGTGGCAGGGTGTCAGCAATTTCTGCGTTGCTGGTACAAGATGGAAACTGTCTGGACACACAGGGACAATAAGGTGCCGGCAGTCTCTGTGATTAACTGGATTTCTTTGCGCTTGGTTCTGGTTTAATAATGCACCAAGGCTTTGCTCCTCTTGCCTCCGCACTTGTTGAAATTATCTGATGCCTAAAATATGACCCTTTACGGGTAATCTTGCCTTCGGTTTTGTAACGAAAGGAATTAACTTTGTGACAGTACTTGGTCCAAACTGTGGGCTTCTGACCTATGTCTCACCTTTTATTTCTTTTTCTAGCAGCAAAGGCAGCTGATATAATTTACGTTGGTAATAACATCTGAAGCATGCCTGGAAATATCTGATAAGTTGCTTCATTCTTTTGATAAGGGAGTAAGGCAGAGAAATACAGAGCTTAAAGTTTATTAAATGGCAGAGCACGTTTAATCTTCCCACCCCACACATTCAAGCCAGAATTCAGCATTTGTCATCAACAGTGTCCCCGGCAGCATTACTAAAAACCGATTTGTCTTCGCCACAGCAGGTTGGTTTTTTTCTCTCTCAGATGGACACAATGGGTTGTTTGTTCTTTCTCCTTGGGCAGCTGAATAATATGTGCACAAAGCCACCTACCTCTGTGCTTCAAAATCCTGAAAATCAGCAAGTTGCACAGCTGCCCGTTTGACAGTACGGCAGCGTGCTGACAGCGCTAATGTTCATTAATATGCATTGGCAACCGCTTGTGTTTTGAAATGAAGTATTCTACAATTCCCCCCAAAAATGGCAGATGAATGTCAAGAAGCGGCGCCTTGAGGAACAGGTATATGAACACACAGAGCGTGTACCTACGCTCTTATATGTCCACTGTTGAATACTTCTCTCCTTATCTCTTCCACGTGCTTTGGCACTTCACTGCACTTTATTTTCATGAATTTTAAGGACGATTGCAAACTTCATAAGAGCTGAATTAAAGTCCTGAATAGATAGCTTGTCATAAACCCCTAGCAAGTTGTGGTAGTAGTAGCAGAAGCCATCATATGTTACCCCTGATTGCATACATTTTATATCTTCTGGCTTTTCTCCATGATTGTAGTGTTTTACCACATCTACTGAACTATCATATGAAAATAAAATAAATTGGCTCCGGTACTGATGCTGGGTGAAAGCTTTGCCTTTGAAATACAGTGCTTCACCACAGCTGGGAAGCTCAGAGTACACCCGAGAGCTTGCTGTGCTTTATTTTTTAATGTTCTTTTCCCTGGGAAAAAATTATGTGGAAGAAGATTTTTCAGCAGCCAGCTCAAAAACACTGCAGTGAATTCACGTTGAAGCCATGAGCTGCACCGAAGAGCCCCGAGTCCCAGTGCTGCCACTTCCATTAGATTTCTTCCCCGTTACGTGCAGGTAAAGATCCAGGCTTGTCCCGGCCCTCCCAACAACCATGTGTGCTCACATAGGCATTTCTGCTCCTGTGGCTCTTTCAGTTTTCACGCTGGGCTTTCTTGGACATGTTCTTTATATCTAGGCAGAAATCGAAGGTCGTAATTTGCCCACTCCTGTGCTTGAGAGAAAAAAGCCTTTTCAATCATAGACATAAAGCTGGGGAGGAATGCGGGAGCGAGCGCTGCATTCTTATTTTGCAGGGCAGTTTTCTTAGGGGAGCTGGCCTTTTCCCAAGGGAACGCGCCTGCCCTTCGCATTCGCCTCTTGAGAACAAGAGCCCTCACGTACACTAAGGCATCTTAAAATGGAAAAGTATCTTTTTTGGCTTTCTCTTCTTCATTAAAACCACAGGACTTTGTTCTAGAGAACTCAGCACCTGTATGTGTGTGCAGTTGTTTTCCCACACTTAAGGTTCTGCTTCATATACGAGTTTTGGACTCTGCCAAAATCTGTGGCTTGTGCTGGGACAACGATTAGTCAGGACAATGTCTCCTTTTCAGCCTCAAACCCCATCTTTGAAGGGCTGGCATTCGTGAAACTGTGGTGTTGAGACTTGTCTTTGCGGTACATAGCTTGAATGATAAAGCCACTCGAAGTGAAACACAAAATAAATCTGCTTGGTTGCATCAGGTAGCAGAAGTAGATGCTGGCCTGTGTTGACAAAGTGGATTAGTCTTGTAGCACGCGTGATACGTGGGGTGAAGCATGTCCCTTGCTAACCAAAGATATTTTCTGTTGTTCCTTTGAGTTTCCTTGTCTCTGGTGAGCACTCCATTTATTGTGGTGCGTTTCTATACAAATGGCATAGAAAGGCATCTTTGGTGCTGTGCGCTGCCTAAGTTTATCTTCCCCAAATCCAGCAGAGTAACGAGATAAACTAGGAAGGCTGATTTGGCTGATTCCTCACAATCATTTGCTCAAGTAATTCCTGTAGGCTCAAATTTGCAATACTACCCACGAGTGATTCAGAGGAGATTGTGCTTTCTTGGGAATGGGGTTTGCTGGGTTTTACCAAAGGGCTGATTGGATCCAAAGATTGTTACACTAGTAAAAACAGAGGAATATTGTAAATCGTTTCTATATGCATTAGTATAACTGGTATATTTAGGTGTAGTGATGCACATGTCAATTTATATAGCAGGATGTAAATGGTGTTTATCTAAGACAGATGTAATTTCTTTTCTTAGGAAGATGAGTGACATTTCCCTTACCTGCCAAGGAGTGGAATTTCTCATGACAAACATGGGTGCTGAGAGAAAACTATCAATGCTAGATTCAGTCATGGCTTTAAATAAAAGACAAAAATAAAGCTGTCAGTCAGCTCCATAGCTTATATTTAGCATGTCCATTTAAAGATCTGCAGCTTGAGTGTATCTGAAACCAATGCAGAGGAATGAATAAGAAACCATAGCACAAATGAGTGCAGAATGACATTCTGTTCCATGTGTAGCATGAAAGCGTTTGGCACCGCGAGCTCATTTTGATCTGGCTTGTTGTGTCTTCTGCCTCCTACCAGCCTGGAAGAGAGCTGGAGCTGTGCCGTAGCCAGCTTAACTCAACGTGAATGATCTCTGCTTTGCTGAGAGTTTATCTGGGTTATTTGACTTTTTCGACAGCAGGGATTGCTTAGATGGGGTTTCCCCCAGCCTGCTGCCCGTGCTCAGGGATTCGCTGGGTCTAGAGATGATAACAGCTCCAAGTGAGGTCCCTTCTCATCTTACTGGGAAAGAGGCCCTCTGGTACGGCAGCGCCGTGGGTGGGAAGCAGAAGTTCCCCGCGTTTACAGGGTGAGACGGGGCACCGAACACGCAAAGGAATTTCGCTTACTCATACGGGTTTTCAGAGCTATCGAAGCACCCGACTCCTTTTCCTTTTCTCTTGATGGGGCTGATGCTATGGCAACCTCACAGTCTCTGCTGTTAGGAACCCTGCCTACCTTTGAAAGGCTGGCCGCTGGGTTTTAGTTTGGAAATTGGCTGGCTGGCAAGAAACTGTGGAAAAGTGCTGCTGTCGGTGAGGCAGAAGCAGCCCTAAGTTGATTTTCCCCTTATACCAATGGCTGAAACACACCTTCCCTCAGTCTGCTTTCTGGGAGGTTCTCCTCAGGCCTTGTTTGCTCAGTGCCTTGTAGCTAATACGCAATGCCGAAACCTGAAATTATTTCAACCGTGTCAGGGTAAAGAGGTGGCCATTTCCAAGGAGAAGATACTAAGCACCCTGTACAGGTTTTGCAGGGTGGTGAAAATCCAGGTAACGGAAACAGCCAAAAGTGAAGGCGGAATTATATTGGATTCCTGAGTCATCAGCTATTGCTGCAGAAGATCCTGCTACCTACGCTTTTGTGGTGATGCTGCTAAGTAGCATTTCCAGCCCTCTGGGCAATGACATCAAAGGATAGCGAAGGTAAAAACAGACCACTGTTGACTTGGAGAGAAATGTTATATTTATACAGGCAGATGTTGAGGTAACTGAAAACTTTTAGACTGCTTTAATGAAAGTTTGCCGGCCCTCAGCCTTCAAAAACTCATACTCAGGCTTACCTTCCCTCCTCCAAAATGGCAGAGCTGGCTCTGGGTGCCCCTGGCTCTTAGCAGAGGAGAGCTTCAAGAAGATGGAGAGCTTCTTTCTTCCAAAATGATGGAGGAGCTCCATGAGGGAAGCAAGGCCTGTGGTGAGCGGGCAGGGCGGGAGGGTTGGCTGAGGCCTGGCCTGGGCCAGAGATGCCCCTCAGTCATGGCCATGTCCTCAGAGCAAGCGTGGGGACAGACCCTATTTGTTATATGAACGTCTGGGTGCCTATGTGTAGGCTGCTGGGTTTGGGTCAGGTCTGGTTCCTGTTTGGTTTGGTGGCATTAATGTATTTATGTCCGCAGCCCAGGCAAAGCTCTCTCCCACCAGCACCACAGTCTGTGTGCTCTTCCCTTAGCTGGAGTTTCTCACTACTGGGTTTTCTAGCCCCTTCAGGCAATTGATATAAAGAAACACCGCAGCTTTATGTGGAGTTTCTAAAACAAGGAGGACTCTGCGTCACAAAGCAAGCCCGGGCTGCACTTCTCTGAAAATGAGCAGCTAAACTAGTAAAGCCGGTTTTCTCTTGCTTTCTCTTGCAGGGAGGCTCTCTGGAGTCTAGGTGGTGTGAGCTCTGAGGTTTCCTGTGGTTGGGACATGCCCCTTGGGGATTCTTTGCTGTCTAATAGCGTTTGTTCTTGCATTATGGCCTTTCCCTCAGTGCTGCTGCACACAAGCTTTCCTCTTCTATCCAGCATCCTTTTTAATGAACCTTATATGAATTAAGTATCTTAGAAAACTACAAATCTGACAGTTTACAGAAATTAGCCGATAGGTCAAAAACTCCTATGGAAGGGACAAGTGGCATAGTGTGTTTGCATTAAAACTGCTGTTCTCTTTAAAACCAGGTCCAAAATAGGGAATCTCTCACTGCTTTCCCAAATCTTTCCTGCCCTGTCTTTGGGAGGAGAGTGATCATCTCTTCCATCAGCTCCATCATGGACCAGACTCTTAATCATCACTCACAGTGAATAGCACCCAAATCCACAGGTGAAATTGGTGTTCATGGTGCAAAATGCTGTTTGGACTCTTTGATGTGATAGGAATTGACTCTTTTGTATGTCAGAGGGTCATTCTGCCGTTCATGGCAGCACCCGTTTTAGCAGAGGAGCACAAGGCAAACTGGCAAAGAACTTGCTGGCAAATAAATGAATGGTAACTTCCCTCTGTTGGATTTATTCAGTTCTTTGAGATATAAATGTATTCTTGATGGCCAGAGAAATCAGTCATTCTGCATTAGGAAGCTTGATTGATGTCTTCAGCAGACTTTTATGAAGGGCTGTGTAAGTGGATCTGGAAATGACCTACTGGGGAAAAATACAATGTGGTCTGGTTCATTTAATACACAAGCACTCAAATATGTTTTTCTTAGTTTTGGTTTTGTTGCTACTTAAGGAAATTTTAATTGTACAGATATATGTAACTAAGTTACTTCACACACCGCTTGTGTGACATTAGTCACCCCCAAACTACTCTGACTGGCACCACATCTGAATTTTCATCATTGTATTGCTATGTTTCAAGTTGATATCTCTCTTACTGTGACGAGATCAGATGTGTTTAATTATGGAACGGGATCCTGCTGAGGTTAACACATCGTGCTTGCCCCGAGGACGTTACATCTGAAGCGTGTGGCTGCTCATCTTCCCTCTTCATGGTCTGTGCAACATCCCAGCCCCGCAATGAAGGTGGTGGGGACGGAAGGGCCGGTCGACAGAGCCTCAGTAATGGGAGAAGAGACATCCAGGTGGGCAGAAGAGACCAGAATGGTGCATTGAGATAGTCTGGATCAAGAATAATAGCAAACGCTCTAGATTTGGACTAAGATGGTCTTGTCTATGATGCTGTGTGTATATTAATGCAGTATCTTGAACTGGAATAACAAAGAAGACTCTTGGTTTGGCAACTGGACACGCTGTCATAGCTGTGGAGAAGACTGTTTTGTTCTAACCTTCCAGTGGGGTTTGAATCTTGGCACAGAGCGAAGAAAAGCTTGTGCAATAACCAGTGGGTTTCCTAGCACCTTCTCCGTAGCTCCCCGTCTTGATTTATAACAGCCTCTAAGATCAGAGGTTCATTTTGGATTGTTTTCTGTTCTTTGAGCAGCTTCCACCCCCTCACTCTTTGATCAAAAAAACCCATGTTGTTTACTTACTGACACAGGTCAACGACAGCAGGAAAAAAATGGTGACTAAGCCAATTAATTGCTGCCAGAACAAAGCCTGCGGACTTTATCTCCAAGTGTGAGCTTGACAGTAGAGCCTTGGGCTCAGCAAAACAGAAGTTGTCCATGTTGAAAGGGAGATCTACCTTTCCCAGACTGCTCTCTGTTCCCCCAGCAGTGAAGTCCTGGTTCCAGACAGTTTTGTCGTAAATCCCCCAAGTGTTACGTGGGACGGGAGCGTGAAACCTCCTGAAGCTGCTGCTGGAGACATCTGGTTATGGGAGGCCAGATCCTGCTGGAGACCTGTGCACCATGTCAGACTAAACTAAATATAGATCCCTGATCATGCTTAAAGACTCTTATGCATATTCATCCCCTGTACAGGACTGAATTTTGTTTTTCAGGTCGTTACTTCCTTTTCCAGCTCTTTTTGCTGTTGTTTGGATGGATCTGTGGATGAGGATGTTGGGGTGTGGGTGGTTTGGGCCAGACCCTGCTGTGCTGTTCCTCATCTCCTCCCCTTCCCGCTCTGTAGACTTTGCAGACAGCAATACCTGGTGGGTTTGTTCCTGATTTTCTGCTGTGAAAAAAACAAAGTCTTGGCTTGAAAGCAAAGTCTTGTATCTTGCCCAAGGCTGCGCTCCCTTTATCCTCTCAGCATAGGTTAAAAATGTTCTTTAGCTGTTACGAACTGTTTATTCTACTAGAGGACTTGCTGGAAGAGCACTAAATGTTCAGACCTGCCCGGGCTCTGTGAGGCCGGAGAGAATTACTACTTTTGTGCTTTGTCCTATGAAGCCGAGATGCAATAAAACCTGATATTGATACTGACTCTCTTTAGAAAGTGCTTTGAGGTCTACTTGAGAAAAGCAGCAAATAGGAGCCAGGTGGAATTGTGCCTTTCTAAGAGCCTTTTTCTTCTTTTGTTCCTTGACAATAGTAATTTAGTGGTTCCCTATCAGGTCTGCTCTCAGCCTGGCAATAATTGTGTTCTCTAGCTCTTATTGTGATTGTCTTAGTTCAACATTGTACTTAGTTTTGTGTCTTCTTCAAGGATATTCAAGTGTTTTCTGGAACATAAATATATTTTTAAGAGAAAATTCACTGATGGCGCTAATCACAGGTATTTGCTAGCTCTGGAGAAGGGAGGATTGTGTTGTGTGAGTCAGGCTATAAACTTTCATTGATATCTTTGTGTTCTGCATTATACTACCCGAAATCCAGGGCTGCATCTCGCCTGAAGTTTTTGTCATTGTCCTGATTGTGGTTCCTCAGTAGAACAAACTTTTCACTGGACTCTTCAGGAAGCACTAAGCAAATTTAGGTTACTCACCCAGATGAACCGATAAGCTGCTGTCTTATGATCATGTTTGAAAGTGTTTTGAAATATCATTGGCAGAAAGGGCTCGTGCAGGCAATGGATGAGAATCCTCAACTGTATCTGTGAAGTGTGTTTTAAATCTGGATTTTAGTGGGAAGGGATTGTCAGTGTGCCTTGGGCATACCCTCAGTTCACAGGGCTGTGCCTGCCCCTAGAGCTATACATACGTTCTACATACGTCTGTTATCCTGGAGTCTTATATTGTTGAAGTACTTAAGTTAAAAAGTAAGTATAGAACTGAGGTGACAGAAGAGCCTTTTATATTAAAGGCTCAGCTTACTGAGATTTTTGGCTTGTTTCCTTTCCAACTTGGATGCTGATGCTCCAGACTTGAGCTCTTGGGCACCTGAGCTGGTTGCATTTTTCCATTTCAGGGGAATTTTTCCCTTTGGAGTTTATGGGCCCAGCCGCTGTGGTCCGAGCACACAGGTGCCATGGGTGTCTCAGGACCTCTCTGGAGGTGTCTCGTCTTCCCTTTTTGAGTCATCTGATGGTTTAAACTTGTTTATTGATAAAAATTAAAAGCAGCTTCCGACGGTGTATTTTCTGGTTTGTCCACTTGACCACTTGTTGGAAGGAAGAATAAGTCAAGAGGATGGAGGGAGTATTGATATTGCCCAGCCTTACCCTGTTTTGTTTTTGGTGGGTCCCAACACAACTGCACACAGAGGAAGATACAAGACTATTACTCATTAACTTCTCATACTTTGGAGGTGTCTTTTGATGGTGCAGCCTCGTATTGTTCTGAGAGTACTTGTTCTTCCACAAACCCTTACAACAGGAAGATTGTGCAGCGTTGTTGTGGTTTTTTTTTTTTTAATCCCAGCTAGTTATTTCACAATTTTAAGTAAAATCTTTGACAGCTGTTATTTTGTTGCTTTAATTTTTTTTCAATCAGTTTTAATACTTAACCTGCGTGGCATTTTGTGAGGACAGGACATGAATAGATGATCACAGCTTGTTGGGTCTTTGGCTGTTTCCAGAGAACGTGTTTATGGACTCTGTTGGTTACTGAAACATCTTCTCTTCTCCTTTTCTCGGAAGTGGGGAATGAACAATGCAGTAAAACATAAACTGAAACGGTGATTAGAATTTCCTGCGAAGTGGTATTTTTAAATGGTTCTGCACTTGATTCGTCTGCATTTTAAAGCAAAGAGGGTAGGGCAGGGGAAAATCTGTTAAAGTATTAAAACCTGCCGGAGGCACAGAATTTCCTTTCGCTTCCAAAACGCCTATCCAGTCCGAGACAATTGGAAATGGAAAGATGTTGTCTGTGCCCTCAGGCTCTCACTTAGAACTGCCTTAACTTCTTGCTACCTCTGCTTGTGCAAAGGGTTTCCCAGCGTGTTCAATGCATTGCATTTGCTCCTATAGGCTTTAAATCGCTCTTTAAAACAGACAGACCGCTGCCATTTTGATGCTTTCTAATTTAAGATGACAGCTATCACTGAACACTCTGATACCTGATGCCTCTAAACCATTACTAAAACGCTGACTTTTTTCCTGATACAGTTCTGTCCTATCCCCCTTCCCCAGCACAGTCCATCTTGTCTAAAAAATACTTTATGAATCTAGTAAGTGCGAGCTGTGCCAGAAGCAGCTATACCTTGGGAACAGGCTTTACCTGACTTTTGACTCTATACTCCCCTTTTACCCACCCTGGCGCATGAGCTCGGAAGCATGAATTCGATAATCAGGATGTGAAACACGGAATTCTCTGGGGTTGTGTCTGAGGCAGTGGGCTCTGTTCTACCTTAGCCCTTTGGAATACAAGGCGGGTGGAAGCAAAGTCACATCGTGCCCAGTGCTGTGTCTCCCATAGCACCGACTGTGATGCTCAGGGAAGTGCAAAAGGCCTGTGTACGTACCCTGGAGCATCCTCTGGATCCAGAAGTTCAAGATGTCCTACAGGGAAGATTTCATCGGGCCACCATGTTCACCAGTGAACTCTTCTTGCTTTAACCCATCTCTTCCCTGTGTTTGTTGGGTTTGTGTTGTTATCTGCCCATCCCTCATGGATGTACAAAATCGTGCGGGTTTTAAAATGGAAATCTTTGTGTTATCAGATGATTCATGGCATGCCCCACTTTCACACATTGTGAGACAGTGAGTTATTCTTCTTTAATCACCTTGCCCTTAATAACCTCTCCCATAATCCCACACTGAGCCGTCACTTCTTGCCATCCACACCTTGGATCTCTCTTGGCCCCTTCTCATTGTTTCTTCCGATTGAATTCCAACCCATTTGGTAGCCTTAGGGTGGTTTGGTCATGAAGTACTTTGCAGGTGGGTATGTGCTGGATTTATTAGTGCTTTGGGGTAATGAGATGTTCCTGCCTCCCTGCCTGGTTATGCCCATTCTCTCAGCTCCTTTGAAAGCCTCAACCCTTGTGGAGAACAGCCCATGGTGACTCCAGAATCTCTTTCCTGAGTGATAATAGTAATAGCTCATTTAGAGCCTGTCATTCTTCATTCAGAATTTAATTCTTTTTTCCCTAGCATGCATTAATTTCCATTTATTGACTTTATATTTCACCCGCCGTATTATTACTCAGTCACCAGGCATTATAAGATTTTTAGGTGGAAACTGAGTTTATGAATCCTTGGCTCCAAGCAGCTGTTTTCTTACCACCCAGCAAACTTGCCAGCCTTACAAAGCAGCGTTCCTAATGCACACCTCTGTGTCACACGCTCTCCAGAAACAACTGGGCCTCATGGTGCTCCGTGCTGTGCAGAGAGCACGAGACAGTTCGTGTGCTGAAACTGTGAAAGGGTGAAAAGCCGAATATTGGTGGCGCTACAGGTACACTGCAGACAGCTAAAGTAGCCAGCAAACATCTCCCAGAACACAGCGAGGGAATCAGTAACTCCATTAATTTCTGGAGAGTTTGGAGCATTGATTTGAGGCCCTGATCTGAGCTGCTTTTGAGCTTGTTTGACGCTTTTCACACTTGTGGCCCCGCAGGGATCCGAGGGAGACCCAGCAAAGCCCTATGGGGTGGCTGTGATGTTCCTGCAGAGTGACCGAGCAACAAGAAATGTCTACGAGACTGTGGAAAACCGGCCGTGCCTCTGGTTTTGATGCAAACAGTGACCCACTCTGCATTATCAGTGGACTTTACTTCTCCAGGAGCTCTGGCTTTTGGTTTGGGTGTTGATTTGGCACCTGGACCGCAGGAGTAATATTCAGAAACTACAGAATTTAATCTGAGCTGTGTAACGTTCACTTGCTGAATGATTTCTCTTGTTTTTTCCTTGGGTCTGGTAGGCCTGGGAAGAAGTTTGATTTTTCTACCTTTACCGTGGGCTTTTCCTTCACAGCCTGAAGAGACCAAGGCTGAAACTTTGTGAATTGTCAGGATTGACTTTAGAAAAAAAAATGGAAATGCGTTTTCCCCTTTTCTTAAATGTATAGGGCACTTTATCCAAAAAAACAGGGAGAATTGTCACAAGAGCAGCTTCCTTTTGCTTCATTAGCAAAGGAAGCAAATGAAGGTTCCCTTCAGTCCCTCTGAGTAAACACTACAGGTTTATGGAAAGCTGGCTGCAGGCACATCTACAACGCTATTTTGCAAATAATGTCAGCTAGAAGATGCAGAAATATTGCTCTGCTTGTTGATCACTGGATTAGTTAATACCCATGATGGGTAGGACCCGAAAGCAGAGCCTGGGAGAATGAGAGGGGTCAAAGGTGCTTTTCCTGTCAATGTGTCCCTAGTTCACACAAGGCACTAAACCCACTCTCTATGCTGAAGGCAAAGTTGATGGAACTTATTTTTTATTATTTTTTTTCTTTATTCAGGCTCAACAGTGCCTCTTAAATTGTTAATGTGCATTAAATGTGGGGTTGGTGTGCAGACTCGCGGGCAGCGTTCCCCCTCGGATGGGGTTAGAACGCGAGGTTTTGGACCCGTTTGCAAATGGAAGCCCTTTGAAAACGGCAAGGACTGAAACATGTTTGTCCTGCCGCTCCGTTCGGATGGAGAATGGCTTGTTCTGTCCTCCTCCCCCTCCAATCCCCCTGCCACACATGTTCTCAATTACTGCCTGCATTGAAGCTGCAAACATTTCTTGTGCATCTAGCTTTCTATATTGAGCGCTGGAAATATATTTTAGTAATTTGTGGGAGAACTATTATGTCCCATGCTGGGAAAATTGTGTTTATGGTTCCTGCAGGGAAACAAGTTCATCAGTTCCAATCCACAACAGTTTTGCTGGTTCTTCCTCCTTCTTTTGTATCTTGGAGCGATATCCTAAGAACCTCTTGCCCCCGTTGGCTTGAGCCTGGGTTTCTCCCATCTTTGAAATAAAAAGCATATGCTCTGCAGTCTGTGTTTTTCAGCGCTGTCCACAAAATAATCATTGGTTTTTGGCTGAACACAATAATAGCTACTATGTACCTTAAATATTTCGGTTTGGATGCGCAGCAGCACTGCACTTATGAAAACTCGCTTGTATTTTATTGTTGGTAGGATTTCAAAGTCAATATTCTGCAGCAGAGGGCATTAAAGGAATAATATACGAGAGAATCCAACTTGCCAGTACTGATGGATAGTGCCTGGTTTGGAAGGGGAAAGGAAACAGCTTTTTCTCAGCATTTGCATTGTCCTCATAAGACGATTCCTCTGGATCCAGTTGGTAAAATGTATTAATGAGCCTTTGTTGTACATTAAATCATGCTTTGTTTTCAACCATAAACCAAAGGTCCCACACCCACATCTGTAATGTGTTTCTCAGTTCAGTTTCTGATTTGTAGAAGATAATTCTGTGGTTAAAGAAGAATCTGTGTCGTTCTCCACCTCATGCTGAAAGTGAGTTCGGCTCTGACAGTGAGCAGTGGATACTGTTACCGCTGTAAAAAAGTTCTTAAAGCACAGTTACCTTCTGCTTAAATTAATGATGGGCTATTTCAAAGAAAGAATTGCTTTTGCCTCACTTGTGCGGGTAAGTTGGGTCACAATAGAAGGGCTTTTAAGAGTGCTGGCAGGCTGGGATAGCAAAGAGAGAAAAGGAAAAGGTGTGTCTGGATCGGTTAGTTAATTGTTAGATAATAAATGAATCCTTTTCCAACGCACACAAGCTGAGCTTCCTTTTCATTTACTGCTCCAGCTTCCCCTTCAGAGATTTGATTACAGAATTCTCTCCCAAAGCAAAGAACTCTTGCTATTTTGATTCATTGACCCTCTATGGAGATTTGAAAAATAACTTTCCTGTCATTAACAGTGATAAAACTATAAACAATGTGGTGAAAGATGCTTTAGGGGAGCATCAAACCGAAAGGAGAAAACTAAGGGACACGGATAAGAGGTGATAAGAAGTGATGTGCACTTTTACTGTTGTCCTTGGAAAAGGAAGTTGGTACAGGCAGCACTGCACTGTGCATCAGGCAGTAGTTTCATCTTTGCACATAATTTTATGATTTTTGCAAGTTTGGGAATTCAAACGTTTTTGCTATTGCTCTATTGTTTTGTTTCGGATAGATTGGTTAAGAAAAAAAAAAAAGCTGGAGGAAGAACAGCAATAAAAGATGAGCAAAGTGATGCCTGAGATGCTCATTTAGTTCCCATTAGCACAATAAAGGAGAATATTATGAGGTTTGGTTTGCTTTTCCATCCCCGTACTTCTCAACAGGGATAGTTTTAGACCCGTGTCACGGATCGAGGCTGAGTCGCAGGCCGGCCCATAGGACCAGCATGGAGCAAGGTGTTGGAGTCGAGTCTCTGGACGCTCTTTTAAAGTGGATAAAAGTCTTGTCTCGTCCTATTTATAACTCCAAAGACATTGCACTCTAAATTAGCAAACTGAAATAATCCCTGATGTAATTTATGGGTTTGCCTAAAGGCAAGAGAGCTTTCCTTGCTGCCGCGTAGGTTTAGCTCAGCAGCAGTGGCCACAAGCTCCCCTGCTCACCACCTCGCAGTGCAAACGCGCCTGTGGCCTTCGGGGCTGCATCTGTCACCCGGGAGGCGTCACCGCTGGTTCCAGCCCCGGGAAGGAGCTGCTCCCGTCCCACCAGCCGTGGAGCCTCGAAATGTAACCGGTCTCAGGCGCTTTCATTTCTAGAAGAGGATCTGGCTTAGCGATTGCAGCCTGCGGGGTCACTGTCCGCACGTCCTTGGCTGTGACTACTGGAGGAAGGTGTTATCTAAGGCTACTTTATCTTTTGAATATTTCTATTATCAGCTGCTCTCACATCTCTTGGGTCTCGGGGCTGTGACACCGTTCACGTTGCTAGGGTCTTGGTCCCTTTACACTCTTGTTCCTGATAACATTTTTGGGGAGGTGCGGAAAGGGGAGGACATCTGTTTAAATTGGAGTTTTGGGTTAGCAGAGGAGAATGTGCGTGGAGGCCTTGCGGGCAGTCTTCTGTTCTCCCTGACGTGCTCTGGGCTGGAGGGAGACGTCCTCCTCCTGCCTGTTCATGGTTATGTTGGTGAACTCTACACAAGACCCCTTTGTACAACTGGGTTTTGCTTATATATCCAAATAACCAGAAAGCCTCATGAAGACAGGATTCAATAAACTTCCTGGCTTAAATTCACTTAATTTACTCTTACGTTGCAAGTAAAACTCCTTAAGTTGCAAGCAGGGCTGTAGTTAAGCCGAGAGAGACTCTGTCTTGTGAAAGCTCAGTGTTAACCATTATTTTCCTTAACAGTTAGAGGGGAAAAAAGCAGATCCTGGGGCCACTTGTGAGACTTGATGGGCTCAGTTGCATCAAATGGAATAGTGCCTTCCATGAAATGTTTGCTGCTGGCATGTATTTTTTTGAGTTCAAACTAAGAGGAAGTGGTTAATCTTGAAACTGTAAGAAGTGACTTCCTGGTTTTGATTTACGAAGAGCTTGTTCCCTCAGCTTCTGTTGCCTGTTTTTGGGAAGATGGCAGAGAAGATAAAAATACTATGAATGAGAAGTAGAGGTGAGGTAAGTTTTTTTTTTTTTNCCTTCCTTTCTGAGCACCAGCTAATCCATCAGATGCATTGTATCTACCACATCCTTCTAAGTGCCCGTATCAAGTACCACTCAATATCGGGGAAGAATACTGAACCAAAACGAATGTCACCCTGTGGTGGTGTGGAGTAGGTGCAGATCTGCTGCGGGTTCCCATCCTTGTGCTTTGCACCCTCGAGCATCCTGATCGCTGGGGATGCTGAGATTCCCAAAGAGCAGGTGGCCATTTGGAGGTGACTTTGTGTGAGGAAGGAAGGATTCTTGCCAAGCACCTGGCACTTGCAGCATCTGAGCGTCAGCCAGAGCAGTAAACTTCAAATCCAGCTTTTTGATTCAGCCCCGTTCACTGATAGAGGTGGTGAATGGTGGTGCTCCAAGGAAAATGTGCGCAGCAGAGCTCACTTGAAATAATTTATGACCCGGGAAGAAAAATCTGTGCTAAGAATACGTTTTAATTACGTCAGGTCAGTAAATAAATCAGTCTACAGATTTATCCCCAGGCCAAGTCTTGGGTATAGAAGATATGTTAACACCTACGGGCATTGGTTTATGTATTGTTCTCATTGAGTTCACCAAAAAAAATCTCTGTATTTAGCTCCTTCAATGGACAAATAACAGATGAGCGCAGTAACACTTGCATGGTCTTAAACTGCATTTATATTTCCTGCAGTACGTCTCTGCTGAACATCGCAGCCTCTTTGCCTGTTGGCAGTCGTGCGGGGATGGGGAACCGGCCTCCTTCACCTTCATCAGCTGGAGTGGCTTAGTGAGGTGTGGACTTGGACCTGCTCGGGTGGACTTGGACCTTTCCATCTCCCTTATATAGTTTCCTTCAGTAAGCCGAGCTTTCCACTCCGTTCCAGCATGTAACGTGCCTTGGTTGCTTCATGGGGTGTATTTTCTTACTACTGCTTCAGTGTAGGCTGGGCTTCTCTCTTCACATTTGCCAAGAATTTATTTCTACACGTAAGTCAAGATGAAACAGATTTTCTTACAGAATCTTCGTAAATACGACGGTGGGTGTCTGTTGAAGGGGGAAAAATAAACCAGCCAAGTTGCATGCTGCTTTCTAATTGTTGTTGGGTTTTTTTAGGAAGTATTGAAAGAATGCTGTCCTGACAAATGAAGGAAAGATATGTTTTAATATCCCAAGTAACAGTTTTAGAAAGCAATACTGCAAGCGCTGTGCTTTGACTAGTGAAAGCATCATGACTTGGGCTTTGCTAGTCATGCAAAATAAATTCCAAATGTCTCTTTATAGAACCAAAAAAAAAACCAGTCCTGTGGTTATGTTGCAAGATAACTCTAGAATATTGGAATATTGTAGCTTTGCTTAATCTGCAGCTTGGGAAGTCTGGACTGACCAAGTCTGACTCAAATAGAAATCATATCAGAATTAGTAGTTGGGCTTGTTTCAAGCTAGTGCTCCTCTTTCGTTTGCAGCAGTAATGTCATTTGCATGGGCTCTCGTAGTCCGGACCACATGCTACTGTTCTGATGAGCATTTGAACCACAGTTTGATAATGGTTTAATGAAGGCAAATACGGTAGATTCGCAGATACGGTAGATTTTTTGAATAATCCTTGTTTATTTGTACATGTGTCCTGGCTTTATCAGTAAGCTGTATTTTAGATCAGTATCTTCTTCAGCACATCTGCATCTATTTATTTATTTTCTGTATCACAGGTCACCCTTTTTGTGTTTTTTCTTGACTTTTGTTCCTTCAGAGTGCCAATAATTTTTCTTTTATTCTGCTCCCAGTTGTCTCAAAGTCTAAATAAAGCCTTAGATAACTTTCCCAGCAACACGAAAGTAGCAAGAAGAGGGGTTGACTGAAGGTCTCCCCTTTTAACTTTACACAATGTAATCTCTAGCTTAAACTGTCATAATTATTATTATTATTATTATTATTATTATGGATTAATCAAGACCACTGTGGTTATCGTGTTGGAGGTTTTGGCATAGACCGGTTGTAGGACTTCCCTGAATTTATGTCTGTTCATGAACACTTGCTTTCCTTGGCCACAAATCAGTTAGTTTTGTTCTGTGCTGGTTTTGAAAATGATTAACTTTCTGTAATGAACTGAACTCTGCTATCACGGTGACTCTTTAGGCGGTCCCCCGTTTTATTTGCTGATGTCTCCATCCCAGAGCTGAGCACGACTAATGCCTACAAGGAATGCCGCCGCTGTCCTTTCGCCGTTTCTGACGGTGCTGTGGCATCTTCAGTGTTTCCCTTGGTAGGGATGGTAGTGTGGAGTTTATTTAAACAGCTCCTATGGACGACAATGCTCCTTTTAACAGGGGAGCAGCTCTGCTGGGAGGACCGGCTGAGAGAGTTGTAGACAGATGAGCTTTGAGGTCCCTTCCAAGCCAAACCATGCTGTGATTCCAACAAACAAATACGCTGTTTTCTAAACACCAGCCATTTTCACTGTTTGCAATTTTCGGTGCCATTTGACTGTATAGTCTTGTAATTAGATGGTGTAAAGTACTTAACATGTTACACAAACATGTCAAAATGCATTAGCAGCACAAGTGTTCTTTACTGCTTTCCTAAATACATTTCACACTATGTCGTAGTGGAATCCACCTCTTGTCATTATTTATAAAACTGCGAAGAAGTTAACATCACCAAGAGTTAGATGATTAGCATGAGACTGTCTTTCTGTACTAAGAATATACATTGTCATGATAATGTATGGAGTGAAGCATGCAAATCCCTTCTCATGTAAAATGAGAAGACAGCATGGAATAAAACCCAACAAATTATGTTTTTCGTATTCACTCAGATCAACTTTCTGCTGCTGCTTCTTCATTCCCATTCAGTTCAACCGCTTCTTCGCAAACTTTTGGGCTACCTCCAGGCTTGCATTTGAATGGCTTTCAGGCATCATATTGCTTTTGAATGGCATTTGGCCATGGTTTCTGAATGTGGAGAGGCCAGGCGCCCAACTGCTGCTGGGAAGGATCTTTTCCATAGAACAAACAACTTTGCAACACTCTACCCTGCCTAGGCAACCGTTAACTAAGTAGTTTCCTCCTAAATGAGAAGATAGGACTTGTGGCTTCCCTAAAAATCATCATCTGTGCTGAACTTTCGAATGACCCGTAGCAGGATTCCCACAAGCGTGTGTTTGATGCCTGACCCAGAACCAGTGGAAGTCGCATTCATTCATTCCGTATTATCGCCCGTGTGATTTAGGCAGGCCTGGGGACCAAATGTCTTGAGAAGATGCTTCTGGAGGCCAACCAAGATGCTCCCTGCCTGCTTTCTTCTCCCATGGAGACCTGAGTGCTGTTTGCAAACTGAAACGATGCTCTCGCTGCATCCTACACATGCTTTCCTGCTCTGTGCAAGCTCGGGTATTACTTCCATACGCAGTGAGAGCTTTGCAGTTTTGAAGAGCTAATCTAATAATAGATTGGTCTACATTTGCTGCGTTGCCAGAAAAAGACATATGTTGTCAGGCAGTCGAAGTCAGCAACAGTGCTGAAGTGGAAACGTGCTGAAACATGAAGAAGGCAGAAATCCAGAAGAATCTGTCCAAGGTTTGGCTATTAGGAAACTAAAAATACTTATATTCTTCTTCTATACGTGCTTTCCACATGTACTTAGAGAAATACTGTTTGCCTCATGTCTCAGAATGATTAAAGGGCAATTTTTTTCCTTTCTTGGCTTTAGTGTGATAACAGAAAATGCTGTTGGCACCCAGCTTATCGAGAACGGGTGTAAGAGGAAAGAGAAATGATTGGAATAACTTGAATGGAAGAGGCATGTGTAGTATAGTGCGGGAGAGAAATATGACTTTGAGTTCCTCCTGTCATTGATGATTCAAGGTGTGATTTTTGACTTGTGCTCACAGTAGATCTTTACGTATCTATGCCGAAGCACAGGTTTTATGGTGAGGACTTGATTTTTGGCAGCACGCGGTGGTAAAGAAGATTTCCATGCTGTATTTTATCACACGTTTGCCATTCCAGTTTTTCATTTTTAGCTTTTCCCTGGGAAAAGGAAGCATCAGTGGCTTGAACAAAGTGAATGTGTGCCCCAAGAACCACTGCTCTTCTCTGTGCTGGTGAAGGCTTTGCTTTTAAAGTCAGATGGCTTTATGGTCCTGACCTTTTACAGAATTGCAGTGAGACGGGGCTTTGAGCTGGTGTATGAAGATGTGAGGTTTTGACATGTGTTCTGAGCCAGCAATTACGGGATTTCGTCTGTACATATCCCTTAAATATCATCGCTTTGAGATGTGTGCTAAGAAAATGGCATCTGTCACAATCATACTTTTTCTGCTGGGGTTAATGTGTGCACAAGACGTGTAGTACTCTTCTGGAACAAAATTCTTCCATAAATGCCATCGCAGATCAGGAAAGATTCTTTCTCTTTTTATTTAATATTAATGTTTCCTCCTTTAAGACCCCTGCCTTCTCCCCGGTCAGTCTGCATGTGGCTCAGTCACATAGTAGCAGCAAAGAATTTTATTTCGGTGACTTCTCCAGGGAATTAATCCACTACATAATAACGACATAGACCTCCTGGGCCCCACCTGGTGCAGGATCCCAGAAGTCCTTTTTCCCAGCTTGTAGGTAGCATCCTCGTGCAGTTAAGAAGTAAGAGTAAAAAATTTGGGCTCCTACTGTTTTCTGCTTCTCCTGGCACTATTCCTGAAGAGAGCCGACTTAGTGAATGCGGCTGTCACAGCAGCTATTACCAATGACACAAAATAATTAAGTTGCGGTTTCTGCTGTGGTGGGGCCACTTCTGTATTTTCTAGCGATACGTCTGTGCTGGGAGGGAGAATGTCATGCTTGATTGTCGTGACGGATGCTTCCAGGAAAACGAGTCTCTAAATGCAGGTTACCTGATACTTTGCATTTACGTGAAACGCTGTTGGTTACATGGCAGATCACTAATAGAGCTGCGTGTTGGTTCTTCGGCTTTTCCCGACGAGGTGAAGGGGAGGGCAGCATCCATCTCATTTTTTTTCCCCGTTGTTTTTGGAGGGGATTCCTACAATCTTTGTTCTTTTCAGCCAGTCAAAAAAAAAACCAAACGAGACAACTTCAAGCCAGTTTTTAGTCTGATTCTCTAATCAAGTGAATGGTTCTGTTTGTTGTTCTTGAGCCACCAGCCTGGGATTCCGGGCTTTCAGAAGTCCTGAAGGCTTTGGGACCCTGCTAGCCCTGCTGCTGAGCTGTGCCAACGCACTCTCAAATTTGGGCACCTTAAGAACGACCTTTCTTTTTCCGTGATTTAAATAATTTTCTCCATGGCGCCTCAGATAAATCTGATTGTATTACAGTGTAACTGTGAAATCCTGCTCCTTGGTCCTTACAGACACAGGCTCTTCCTATTGCACCCTATTTAAGCTTCCTAGGGGGACAAATTTCGTGTGGCTTGGGTGGCAAACGGGGTCCCTGTGCCCTGGCGTGCGTTGGGGACCGGCCAGCATGGTGCTGGTGCTCGACAAGCACGTGTGCTGCTGGAGGTGAACGAGAGCTTGCAAAACCTTGTGCAAACCTTCCTGCTGTTGCTGGGGACCGACTGGGTAGAAGCTGGAGAAAATTTGGGTTGGTTTGTTTTGTTTTGTAGCAGATATTGCTGCACATAGGTTGGTTTGTCAGGGAAAAACAAAACAAAACTTGTCAACTGCGTGTGGTGTTAAACCTTAAGGCTGAGGCTTTTTGTGTGTGTGTTATCTACAGTGGAAGAATCCCGTGTCACGTTTGTTTTGTATCTGGTGGTGGAGGTGACATTGTGCTCGGTGCTGAAGGAGGTGGAGAGGCTGTGCTGCACGTGGCCTGCGGCGCCAAAAGATGAGAATGGAGGAGAACGGGGGCAAGAGGAGGCTGAGGGAGGAGGCTCAGCCTTGTCCTCGATGTGCTCGGTGGCCGTGACCAGTTCTGTCTTTGCCTGGAGCTCCCCAGGGAAAGGAGGCACCTACTGAGGGAACAAGGACCAGCAGAGGGAATTGGGGTGCTCTGTGCTGCTGGGGAAAGCCTTTGAAGCAGCAAGAAGAGATAGTGGGGCTTGGTTGAGAGATTCAGTGTCAAAGCTTGACAAGGGAGGAAGTGTCTGTGGGCAAATAGGGAAGACGGGTGCATATGTGAACCGTGGGAAGGCTTTTGGAGGGCGTTGGACCGATCAGTGGGTGAGCAAAGCCTTTTGCTCTGTGTCGGTGCAATGCAGCGGGTCTTGGGCTGCGACGGGAAGCCTTAAGGGATGTGGCAATTAAGGAAAGTAACTAAGAACTAAGTCATAAAAATAATAAGTGTTTTACCAGCTCCATTGTGCATAGGCAGGCAGCGGGGAATGTGGGTCACACAGTGCGAGTGGCTGAGCCGGGAATAAAATCCAGGCCTGTTAAAGCCTCAGGCCTGTTAAAGCCTCAGGCCTCTCCATAAACACCAGACCGTGACTCTTTCCTCCAGCACAGCTTGGGTGGGAAGAGACCTCTGTTGTAGGTGGAAGACCAGGCCGTGCTTGGTCTAGCGACTAATCCTGTTCTGCCGTTTGCCTTTGCCAGGTGCAAGTTCTTCAGCCTCACGGAAACCCCA
Organism: Pampusana beccarii; assembly: GCA_013399365.1. Lineage (NCBI taxonomy): Eukaryota > Metazoa > Chordata > Aves > Columbiformes > Columbidae > Pampusana > Pampusana beccarii. The sequence goes on from VWYH01008419.1 coordinate 170,034, forward strand.
GAGGACTACACCATCATCGTGGATGAAGAGGGCTTCCTAGGTAAGTGGCGGCGTGTGCCACGTCGGGATCCAGCCTGGGGATGGAGGAGGAAGACGCGTCATCTCTCGCTGAGATGATAAACCAAAGCATTTGTAAAACAGGTCTGTTTGTGAGCGCTAGCAGTGCCGCGATGAAAGGTGCTTTGATCACTTAAGCACGCTGTCTCTGCTGCTGTGCTGTACAAGGCGTTTCACACACGGAATATGAATATATTTTAATGCCTAGAGAAGAGCACACGCAAGTCTTAAAAGAGCAGCTTGGGCGTATTTGGAAAAGCGAACCCATTTGCGTATCATTGTGTTAAAGTGATCTGGGCTTTGTCCCCAAACCTCCACAAGCACACCGCATCTTGCTGCTCCAGCTTGTTGATCCGACCTCTCTCTGTAGAAGGAGCCCTTGAAGATGAGTGGTTCATATCATCCCCGCAGCCATCGCAGCGCTGTGGAGTTGCGATTCGGCTCCTTTGGCTCGTCGCTGAAAGCGGTGATGATTTATCCCCCTTTCTTACGCCTGGCTTTCTGTACTAAATGTGCCGTGTTTGCCCGCGGTGGCTGCGGTTCCCTCTCAGCCTGTGCCAAAGGTGGAGTCGTGGTGTCAGAGAAGGTGATGGACACGGGAGCTGCAGGCGCTGGGCGAGTGCTGATGGAGAGAATGGTTTGGCTTTGTGGATGGAAATAGTTTGTAATAAGATTTATCATGTGGGGAGGTTTTGTTTGCAGCAGTGTTATTGAGGTGGTGGAATGAGGAAGCATTGTGCAGCTATTATTATTTTTGTTCAATCGCTGCTTTCTGTGGTTGGAATTAAAAAGTCTACACATTTTACTAGTTTGGAGAAAATTCATTAAAACATGAAAAAAGAGGATTTTGTTCCTGAATAGGAATTAACTGTCGAGTAGCTACTTGTGACACTGCAATATTCAATGTTTTTTTAATATCCAAACCCAAAGGAGGAGATTAGAAACCATACCATCTTTATTTAGTACAAAGTTTTATAATTAGTAGCATTGCTGAATTATTCCCCTTTCAGTTTCAGAAGCACTCATAAACATATAATAGAACAAATTATTACATTTTAGAACACTAAAATGGTGGCTAAACATTTTCATAAAATAATCACTAGGTTGGGAATAGGTGAATGGATCTTTACAGCTATTGCTATTTGTAATTTGGGACTTGCGGGGTTTGATTGAAAGTGTATGGCACGTGTTCTGCTTTCGCTCCAAAAAGAGGAGGTGACATAGAATTCTGTTGCCAGAATGTTCCTTCTTGCCTTTGTGCAAGGGGCACACACAAAAATTTTATTACTGCTGTTGGTAGCCTTAGCTTTTTTATTATTGGTGGTAGCTGGGGAAAATCGATCCAAATTTGGTTTTGCCATAACAGTGGGATGCAAAGCCTCTTAAAAGTGTACATGGCAGAGCAAGAAACCTGGAGATTCCCGTTCTCAGGACGGACTCTGCGTCACTGAACCGTGCTGTCCCTGCAGATTTGCTCCTCTCCAGCATCACACCTGCGTCTGTGATATCCGTGGCACTCATTTCTCTGCCCAGTTGGCACAAGGCAGATTCCTCAGTTCAGTCACTGGTGGCCAGCTTGGCTCTCAACCATCCCCATCCAGCCTCCAGCAGCCGTGCTGTTGCTTGTTGCGTCTGACAGAAAGGTGAGCTCGAGCGGTGGTTTTGCTCAGCAGCAGTGGGGATTGCATTGCCCTTTGTGTTGTGCTTGGAGCGGATCCCAGGTCTGAGCAGAGCCGTGTCCTCGAGGAGCTCTGTGTCCCACGGCCCTCCCGGGTTATCTCTGGGAGCCAGACAGTGCTGCCGCGCTTCAAAGCAGCAGCTCTCCCTGCTCGGACCCTTTGGACTCTGTTACCTTGGCTCTCGTTTGCACAGGAATTTACTGCTGATACTTACAGTACCCATGTAGCTTCTGTTGGGCTATAGTTTTGGCAGCATAGAACATCCTGTTTGTTGTTGTTGTTTTTTCCCCGAATACACCGCGTGTGGTTGGGGTGTTAAAGCAGGGCTTTGCAGGAGAAAAGATCGCCATCCAGACAACGTGGGGGAAACGGAGCACGCCACTAAGGCCGTCCTCTGCTACAGCATGGCGTGGAAGCCAGGTACAAAACCCAGCATGGGCAGTGGTGTCACGGACGTGGCAGCTTCATCACCGTTTCTTTGCTAGTAAGCGATGATCTGCTGGTGAGACTGGTTAGCTCTGCATCCTGCTTGCTCTCCTAACACAACCCCCCTGCCTTTTGGGTTTGTGTCCAGCCCCTGCTCTTCTTTCTGAATTTACCACCACATCCAAAGCATCATCTCAGGGTCAGCTCCACTGTTGCTCCATTCTGTTTCCCCATTTCCATTTGCTGTCTTTCACAGTCTGGAGGAGTTCAGGATCCACCATCTAGGATGCCCTGGAATGCCGAAAGGGCTCTGCTTCACTCCTTGCTTCACCTCACTGTCTGGCTATAAATGTCTCAGGAGGACAAATCCCGCTTGGCCTTTGGATCGTGTGTAATCAGCCCATGGATTTGAACAGCATCCAAATCTGTAAGAATTGCAGCATCCCATCTTCTTGCAAAACAGCACCAGTCATGTCTGCCTCAAGTGCATCAGCTGCTTCTTGACCTGACCAGCGAAGTGCCGGGTTCAGCTCCAGAATTACAGGGTCAAGTTTCACCTTTGCTGAGCAGTTTGAGCGCAGCAACAAGAAGTGACTTTTTTTCCCTTCTCCATGTAACTTTTGTTCTTCCGGTGCTCAACAAACTCAGTAGATGTAAGCCTATGAAGGGCAGGCCTTTCTGTGTGGAAAATTAGGACCGACCTTTCTCAGGTACCTATATGAATTTTTATAATGGCAGCAGTGAGAAGATTGTCCTGTTAGCTGGTGTCTCAAGGCAGCCAGGCCCCTTCTCCTGCGTATCATGAACAGCACTGAAGGGAAAAGAATAGGCCTCAGAAATACTGGCATGTTCAGCAGTCCTTGAGGTTAACACTTCAAACATATTGACATGCAGCAATCATCCTTAACTGTTTTGTCAAAAAATAATCCTCAGGCTTGTTTCCCTGGGAGTAGCAGGTGAGTTGGGCTGCGAAAGAAGTCATTATTTCTTCTCCCCAGAAAATATCTGCAGTGCAAAGTCGTAACCTGCTTAAGCATTCATTGTGCTGGAAGGGAACGGCCACAGCCTAGTTCTTTGCTTTAATTCCCCGGTGGTGAGGTGGGGATTATATCTACACAGAAACTTGTTTGTTCCAGCGGCCGTTTCTTGGGCTTTGGCCTGTTAATGAGGAAGAATTTTATTCAGCAAATAACACAGGGGGACAGTGCACAGAAAGCTCTTTTCCTGGCTGATACTGAGATGAATTAGCAGAAGGAGTTTGGCCGTGGGCCCTCCTGCGTGAAGACAAGTGTCTCAGCTCCGGGGGTGCTTGGACAGCCGTGTAAAATCCTTGCATTTATCACCTGCAGTGCAGCCAGCGCGTGGCAGAAAAGTCGAGCAGCTGCTCTCTCTGAAATATAGGGATATTTGAGTTCGGCTGGCTTTTGTCCCAAGGTTTGGCTGAAAGCAGGAGCTGCCTGTGCGTGGTGCAGATATATCATAGCTCCTGTGCTCTCTGGGCAGTCTGTCCCTGTCTCAGGGGGCAGCAAGGACAGATTCCCAATGTCCCTGCGCACTCCTGGCAGCTGTCACGTCACAGCGTCTGTACCACTTATCCAGAGAGCCTTTTATTTGGAGTTAAAGGGGACTTTAGGGTGTTTGGTTTGTTTTGATCATCCCTTTTCTGTTTCTGGTTTCTCCAGCTGATTCATCTGTTCATCCTTTTTTTGTGTTGCAAGTCCACTACTAGGTTTAGGAATAGCTCTGCTTGGCTAGCTTTCAATGAAATGCCATGCATGTAGCCTCCTATTTTACAGCACTTCTTTAATTGCACAGCACAGTGTGAAATGAAGAACTAACACTCTCCCTCAACCACCTTTATTCTGTACAAGCCTAGTAAGGAAGAGCTGTCCGGAGTCATCTATATAAGTTGGTCTAATTGCATGGAGGGGAGAGATGGCTCCAGTTTACCCTCAGGTATTTGTTTCTGTGTCTCTTGCATCCAGTTGAAACAAAGCTGGACTGTTTGATATGGACCTTCCCAGACTCACCTAGAAGGCAAATAGTTCTATTTTCTGAGTTTCTGCCCTATTGATGATGGAAAGTGGAGGGTCTCGCTGTTTGAGACCTCTTACAGGGCAGTGGGTGGAATTTGAAGGCGTCTTCTCCGGTGGGGGCGCAGCCCTGTTGAGTTGCTCCAGGAACATCTTCAGGAATGGGATTTGTGGCAGTCTGTCACCCGGGGAATCTGTCCTGAAGATGGAAGATTGTAAAGCAACAAGTTACTGCCATTTTCAAGGCAAGAACACAGCCTTCCCAGCTTTAGTGCTTGGTTGGTGTCCCTCGCATGAACTCTTTTTCTGTAGGCAATGAACTTAAAAGGTATCGGAGAAGAGGAAAATAAATCAAATGCTGGGATTAAGGAAGGAGTGAATCCTTATTATTTCCAAGCTGGTAAAAATGCTTATTCCAGTTTCAGGGAAACTGAGGGGAACACATCACCTCGTACTCTGGACTTGTGTCTCCTAGAACCAGCCAGCCCGTTTCACAAAGGCCACTGTGGTCAGCACACCTGGGGTTTGGAACCAGAGGGCAAGAGCAGTTTGATTTTGGTGCTGAAGCAGCAATGGGAAGATCCCCTGTGTGAACGTAGAGCAAGACTCTCCATCTCCCCACACTGAGGTTCCCCTGCGAGACGGAGGTGGCGGTCCTTGCTTTAACCTTCTTTGACTGCCCGGGATGGCTAATGACTTCTCTGAGACCAGAAATTCATGCAGGTACAGAGTCTTCAGAATGAGGAGGCTCCTCGTCTAAGTTCCATACCTCACAATAAATTGCCCAGTGCTTTAAGAATAATGGAACTATTTGAAAAATCTCAACTAGTTAGAGTGGCAGAGCGATTTTGACAGAATTCATAAAATGTTGACCTCGTTCTAATAAAAAGGAAAAAAAGCCCTCCTGCTGGCAGCGCTTTGTTTCGATAACAATCATCCTCAGACAACCTGCTCCCTATCTGACCTTGGATTCAGGACCATCGTATGCTTTAGTACCACATCGAGTCCTTTTTCCAATAACATCAAAATGGTAAATTGCTTTCAGAGTCCTCTCGCTCATCCTGTATATAAAATGGGCAAGAAATCAGCTTATAAATAAGTGCATGCTCAGAGCCCATCTAGCTGGGAGCAATCTGTGACTTTATTTAAAGATACGGAGGGAAGGAAGCTGCAGATGCATCTGCTTGAGTATTTCTTCTGTAACTATTTCTCCTTTAGTTTTTTATTGCCCAGCGACTAGGCCTTTGTATCTCAGGCACGGTGGCTTAATTTGCTTGCTGACATTTATAGCGCTGAATTCCTTCCCCTGGACCGCCAGGAGAGCCTGCTGGTTGCTAGGCAGAAGATGTTTTTCTCTATTAAACACGTGCACAATCACTCGCCTTCGGATCTCCGTATTGGCCAGACTACGCCGTGTCTGTGGTTTTCAGGTTTTGTAAGTAGCGTGGTATTAATGACCTAAATTCAAATTAAAAACATGAGGATTTTACTAGTGGCTAATTAGAAAGACCTGCTTGTTGGGAAGATTTTTCTTGCGTTGCATATGTGCTAATGTAGATGGATAAACTTGTTGGGGGGCTGCGATGACGTGGGGTTTGTGCCCGCTCCCAGGAGGCGGTAGGGTTTGATAAATAAAGCTTTTGGGGGAAGGGAGAGAAGGATGAGACGTATGTAATATTGCAAGATCTGGTTTGTGTCACCTGGGGAAAGGAGCATTTTAGCTTCTCCTTAGAGCTCATCTCTGAGTGGGTTTGGAAATTTCAATAGCACATATTGTTTCTTGCGTTTGTAACTTGCCACATAAAGCCTTTTGTCCGGTTTCTCTGCCTGCTCCTATTTAAAGAAATACTGCATAAATAATACAGATTTTTCACTGTTTCCTCCAGCAGATGGGTGTGTATCGATATCTATTTTTGTTTCACAGCCTGTGGTGAGAAAGCCCAGACGTCTCTTCCTGAACCACTCGACTGGCCACGATTTCCTCCTTTAAATTTATTACGTCTTGGCTGCTTCTTAGTGCTTTCCAAAGCCTGACATAGATGAGCAGATAGATACCATGGCTCACCCTTATCAACCCGCTCTCATAAATGCAGGACCTAAAAAGCTTTTCTGGCTGAAATGATGGAACGATTCACTGAAATTTTAGGTTGGTCTCTAAAAACAAAATGCAGCTCAGCAGAGAAGTAGCAGCCCTGCTTATTTGTTTCACTGGAGAACATTTGACCGTCTGCTTGCTGTTCCACCAGTGCATTTCTGGTTTGGTGTTTGTTCTTGGTTTTGGGGTTGGTTTGTGGTTTATTTTCTGTGTGTGTGGTTTTGTTTGGGGTTTTTTTTTGGTGTGTTTGTTTTGTGTGTTTTGTTGTTGCGTGGGGGGGTTTCTTTTTCTTAAGGTAGGGGTCGAGGGCAGTTGGTGGCTTTCATTGTTTGCCTGCATCTGGAGCAAACCACAGGCTGTGCAAGGAAGGGACTTGGCTGAATACACGCTGTAAGACCTTTTAAAGCATTTGTATATTGTAAGTGCCGGTACAATTGTAATTTGTGATCTTTCCCTGCTTGTTTAAGTGAAATTTGTATGGAGCACCTTGTGAGAGATGGGGAAGTGCTGTTACCCCATCGCAGGTTGAGAGCTGAGGGACCAGTGACACAGCAGAGAAACGAGCCCCTTTTCCCCAGGCTGAAATCATTCAACCCACAGCTCCCAAACTTTGCCACTTGTGAACCTGCTTTGAGTTTCAAGCCATACATAAATTCATGACCCGATGAAGAAGTGGGTGGCGAACGGCCATCCCGGCTGTACCCGAATGGACGGCAATTTTTGTGCACAAAAATGTCACCAACTTCATTTTCTCCTGGTGCGGCGATCAGACTTTTCCAGCTTTCTGCCGGCCTTGGTGTGGTTTGTCTCCAAACTAACAGTTCACTTCTGGAGAGGAGTGAGGGGAGACTTGGTGCTTTGAGCTAATTCTTCATACTTAAAACAAAGAGGGGATGTTTTATCATTTACATGCAATATTAAGCTGATGGTGACACTCTGGCCAACCATAATCTTCAGGCTTTTGGCCTGAGAGTCACAGAAAGTCCCTTTTGGGTTTGTGGAAGGGCAAATGAGCCTTTTTCGAGTGAGCGGCTTTGCTGCTGCCATCGCAAGGGAAAGGACGGGACTCGGAGCAGCAGGAGAAGGTCCCAGGTCCGCTGCAGGATTTGACCTTGGACAAGTCTCTCATTGCCTCTCATTCTGAAAAACAGGGATAATCCTATTAAATCACCTCATAAAAGGCCTTATAAAGGTTAATTAGTAAACATGTGGAAATGCTTTTATAATGTAACAGGCAGGGGCCATGATAAGTAATAATTGAGGTAGCTTCTGTCACACAGGATTCACTTTTACAATGGGTGCGCTTGCAGACCTACTGAATAAATCATCTCTACAGAGGAACAGATTGGAGATTATGGTGGAAAAAAATACCCTCTTATGAAGAAAGTTGCGTAATCTTTTTAAGTGTCTCATATCTTAGTGTTTAATCTTGCACAGGATTAAGCCTCACAACCTCAAGGTTACAGTCATACATTACTTAGGAATTGAGTGGGTCCATCTTAAAGTCTTGTTTGAAATGTAATTATTTGCTCTCCTCTGTCAGTCCAGTGAAATATTGTCGGAAATGTGAGTTTTTTTGAAAAAAAAAAAAAAAGGAAGAGGAGATTTGTTTGAAAATACAGAAGGAAGTGCAAATGTGAGTCCGACTGCATCGGTTTATTTTTTTCATCTTCTTTTATTCCTGGGTTTCTCATTTTTCGGTGAAACACGCTGTGTGCATCCCCTCACCAGCAGTAACCCGAACCATCGGTGCCTTCAACCGCTGGGCCAGGCCAGGCCCGGCCCTCCCACCCCCCGCTTGCACGTTCTGCGAGCGGAGCCTTTGCCAAGAGTTTTTGAAACACGGGGAAAGTTTTGTCGGGAAGTGGGAAATCTGCTGATTCCTGCAGTTCCTGTCCCCTGGTGACCAGAGACAAAATCCTCGGTTCTTTTGGTTCTTTCTTTTTTCCTCTTGGTTCTTGTGGAGCAGCGAGGGGGTGAGGAAAGGAACAGCCACGGTCGATGGGTTGGGAAGGACCCAGCTCTTGATCGTGGCACAGAGAGGGCATCGAATTCAGCGTGCTCGGGAGAGAATCCTGTGCAAAAGGACAGATACGCCCATATCCATGGCTCTGAACACATCTTGAGCCAATCTTTTCACCTTCCTTTGCTTATCATTAAAGAAAAGAGTGAATTTCTGCTCTCTTCGTCCTTCTCATGAGCAAACGCCAAGTTGTGGAGCTTGGATCTAGTTTTGATTTTCCAGGTTTGCTCATTGTTAGTGGTGCGTTTTCCCGTGAAGAGGAAGGAAGAGAGCAGCCTGATTTCCTGAGAGCAGCCTGCGGCCTAACCTGGCTCTGCATTCCTGACCTGGCTCTGGATTCCTAACCTGGGTTTCGATTCCTGACCTGGGTCTGGATTCCTGACCTGGGTCTGGATTCCTAACCTGGCTCTGCATTCCTAACCTGGCTCTGGATTCCTAACCTGGGTTTTGATTCCTAACCTGGGTCTGGATTCCTAACCTGGGTTTCAATTCCTAACCCGGGCCTGGATTCCTAACCTGTCTCCCCAGACAGAGTGGACACTGTGATTATTTTTGGAGTCTACCTTGCCATGTTCCGCATTTTTAGCCAAACATAACATGTTTGCTAAATGCTGCTTTGTTTTTGGAGTGGATTCGTACTTCCTATCTTATGATACTCCTGTGAAGTATGAATTATTTTTTTTCTCCCACGTATGAGGAAACTGATAAAAAGGAGACTGAATGACTTATTTCGAGTCACAAACACGCTTTGTGGGACGGACCAGGTCTCGCCTTAATTACAAGCCCAAATCGCCGTCTGCTTGTCTGCGCTGTAAAATCAGACTTCATTTACCACTGTATTCCAACAACCTGACTATCTGTTGTAAGATATTTCTGTAAACCAACAGTTTTCTAGTGAATCCTCCTAACAGTCTGTAGTGAGTCACTTGTCCCTCTGTGCTCACAGCCAGGTGCAAAGTGTGCGAGGGCATTATAGCAACTTCTACATTACAGCTTGACTTCCCCGCGCAATGCCGTTTATGACTAAATCAATGTCTAGCCTGGCAAAAACTCGCTCCTTGCTCCTAAACTATTGCTATTCGTCCATGTTTTTTATTTCTCACAGCAGAAATCACAAGTGGAAAGCTAAGAAAGGAGGCCACCACAGATGTATTTTCTAAATGGATGTTTTTGTGTTTTTCACATGGCTGCGCCAGTCTCGCTGGAAATGCGCTCCTCCTTTTCGTTTAATTTTTAAAAAGTCACCGTAAAAGTATAACCGGCTTAGATTCTAGATCGCTGCCACAGTTTAAAGTTACAAGGGCTGCAAGAGGAGAAGTAATTGATTGAAAAGGAGATGAAAGCAGGGGTTTCTGTGTAAGCATTTCCTTTTATCAGCCCTTGATTGCTCTCTTAGTGGACACTTGTACTGAGGGTCTCTTCCCAGGAGGTGCTGATTATTTAAGTGGAGAGAAGGCAGTGCCTGTGCATACATATGGATTTGCGAGCTCCCGGTCTCTGAAGGACTCAAGAAGGGCTGGTGCTGTGTTATCCTATGGCTTGATAGGAAAGGATAGTTGCACGCCCTGGTGAGATGTTTAGTCCCTCGGAAAGCAGAGGAGCTGGTTGTCAGAGCCAGGATGTCAGAGCTGGGCTATGTGTTTGCACAGCTTCATTTAATTCCGAGTTACCCTTGGGTTATTTAATTTCCTGACAGCTGCAAAAACAGTGTTCTCAGATAACAATGGCCTCTAATTAGGCAACGTGCCCAAAATGGTAGAGTGGTTTATTTGACCATGGCGCTAATGTTTTGTGTGCAGCTTTCGGATGAGAATGGCGAGCGAGTTGCATTTCCAGCTTCCCTTGGCAGAGCCATTTCTCTCGTGATGCGCGGTGCGTAGTGCTGGAGGCATCCCCGCTCCTCTGCCCCCGTGGTTAAAACGCTTCTCGTCTTTTTGGACTGTGTCATCGGTAAATCTGTCTTTCAGCTGTAACCACCTCCCAGAAATATGTTTTATCAGCACAGCGAGACTAGCAGGACTCGCACAGCATTTTGGAGACACGCAGGCAAGAAGAAAGCGACTGAGAGTTACCTGTAAGTTGAGGGTTGTGGCTTTTTAGGGGTTTCATTACATGGCAGAGTCACCCGTATGTTGCTTTTATGGCTCATGCACGTAGTGCACAATCAGGCAGCGATAGAAATAAACATACGAGTCAACTGTTCTTCCAAATAATTTGTTCAGTTTGGAAAGGGTGTTTGCATCAGGTTGTGTTAATTAGACCCTGACTCATGGTTTGGAAGCTTTATGCGTTGGGCTGTACACATTGATGATTTCTGGATTCCCTCCTGTGGCAGCAGGAAGTGGTTGTTTAGGAGTTCTTCCCTCCTTTCATTCTTAGACTTCCCTTGAAGTGTTGAATCGGAAAGAAAATTGTTTATTTTTTTTCCTTTTTCACCGTTCTACACCCTATTTTAATTCCTTTCCAAAGCTCATGATTCTGACAATTCCCACCAAGTCCTCATCACTGCAGGGCTTTAAGCTTTTTCTTTAAGGTTCCGTTTATATAACCATGATGCAAAATTGCAGTTCTGATATATCAGGTGCCTCCTTAAGTCTTGCAACCCTAATTAGGTGTTTGCTGATGTGCAGTCGGAGTTTCCCTCTGCCTTGCAGGGGAGCAGTCTATACGTTCATGTCCCATACCACTGGCCAGAGGGCTCTGTGGAAGGTTTCTGGTGTGGATTCCGTATAGCCTTTTGCTTTTAGGCAACTGATACCCTGCTCAGACATGGGAATGCGATGAAACAGAGGTTACTGCATCAATTGCAGTGTATGGCGACAGCGAAAATTTATTGTCTGCGTTAATCTGGACTTACCCGGTTCTGCTGAGGTTCTCAGCTCAGGTTGGCTTGTGGCCACACGAGCAATGCTCATGGGTCATTTTGTCTGTAAGAGCTGCAAGGTAAGAGGTGAGCAAGAAAGTTTGTCTTCTTCTTCCTTCCCCACCAGTCAACAACCCAGGGATTCCTAAAGTACAGGTTGGATCCACATGACCGTATTTAACAGCTCTCAGTATACTAATCCACCACAAAGGTGTCTGAACCCCTTCTGAAGCCTCTTCATTCTCTCAGTGTCCACAACTTCCTTGGGTAGCATGGTGTGCATGTCTGGATTTGTGCTTCCCATCCCTAAACCTGCTCCCGGCTCATTTCATCAGGATTCAGGTGGTGTTTGCACTGTAGCATAATGAGGCCTGTGGTCTTATTCACAGTTCTCCCAATAGTTCTTCAATATCTTTGAACGTTGACTTGATGTGTCTCGAAGGACTATCCACGGTGTCTCCAAGACTCGCAGGAAAGGGGATGAACAGAGCCCTGATAGAAATGTGAAATAACATAGGTCCTGCCGGGGGCGCCTGTTGGTTTATCCTGCAAAAGTCCCTCCATTGAGAACTGACTGTTTATTGCTGGTTTTCTTCGAAGTCCATCAGAGGATCTTCCATTCCATTGTGCTAGGGAAGCACTGAGAAAGTTTGGAAGACAAATTCTGCCTGTTGATAAGCTCTCTTCCCTTAAAATCCTATCTCTGAGGACTGTATTGTAGCTATAGTACTTTTCCAGTTGACTTTCTCATGAAAAACACAATTCTAAAATACAAACACTTGTTCCCCAGAAGGCAAATTGAAAGAATCACAATGTATTTGGGTTCATACCTCCCTCTATCTTCCCTCCCTCCCTATCTCTCTCTGAATATACCTGTCAGTTTGAATCACAGCATTTCTTAGTCCTAAATCCTGACTCTAGGAACCTGGTTTAGGTGTAAGATGTGGTTTGTGGTGGTTAGCTTCCTTCAGAGCAGCATAAAAACTCAAGTTTATTTTCTTCCATAATCTCTCTCCAAGCTTTCTGCTTGTGGTAAACGTGTCCCCAGTTTTGCTTTGCGTGAGTCTTGTCCATTTTCTTTTGAGTTTGCTCTTTCCGCCGTTTCCATCGCCGTGTTCTACCGAGACATTCTCCTGCTTATTTTACGCGACTTACCGAACCTTCTTCAGTTCCCACTTCCCCGCTTCCGCGTTTGTTGAATTTTTTTAAGTTCGAATGAACTGTATCTCTGCAGTCACGGTCTGCATTTACTGTTTGATTTTTAATTTTTTTGTTGAGTACGTAAATTGACGAGTTTTATACGATGTGAGAGGCAACTTCTCAAGGGCAAGAGGTGTGAGCAGCACTGGCCTTGTGGCTGGTGCCTCCTTGGAGGGTCCTGGTTTCTTTATCTCTGTATCTTGCACAGTGCTGAGCAGACTTGTAAGCATTAAATAAATGGTGGTCTGTGGAGTCCTGCAGAAATAACTATGTCTGCGGGGTATTTATTTCACTCTTCTGCTTCCCCGGGTTTGGGTAAGACATTTATTTATTGAAACACTTTGAGCTGAACTTGCGTGATTAGAAGTCGCAAATTTACATACATATTTTTATATATATAATTCCTGTGTGTACATATGTGTATATACCTATATTTGCATATGTATATGTTTATTCAGGGAGGAATTTGTCCTCGGGAGCCAGATGGCAGGTTATGTCCTGAAATCCTCAGTGATACTGGGTTTTAGGTTTGGTGAATTAGGGTTTTTTGTTTGTTTGTGTGTTTTGGGGGATTTTAAAGTTCGAATTGAGCCTTTGGAGTTGTGGGATGGGGATTTATGTGGGTGATCATGTGGATGAGCCTCTGGGGGGTGTCTGTTTGGGCATTTCAACCGGTGACCGAAAAATAAAGCGGCCTCTTGACCGATGTCTGTGCTGTCTGCGCAGACAGGAGTACCTGCTCTGATGGATGCTCACTGTGGCTCTTCCTGCTCTAAACAGAGATGAGATCACTTTCCCCCCAGACAAATTCATTTTTAGAATTTGTACAAACAAATTCTTGGCCTAGATGAATACTCCAGCGTGCCACAATGTGCCTGCTTTTAGTGGCTTGTATGTATCTTTACAAGGAAATGTATTTATGTGTCCAAGAATGAAGGACAGTCCATGCCAGCTTCTCACGTTGCCTCCCGGCTGGATGAAAGGAAACCACAAACTGAAGCCGGTTTGCTTTCCAAAGTACAACCTGTGTCTCATAAACACCGAGTTCAGAGAACGGCAGCGTACACTTCACCAACCCCAAAGAAAAACCCTCTCCGGAACGGGAGGTTTAACAGCAATGCTCTCTGGGGAGAAAACGCTGCATCTTTATGGCATATGCTTAATTTTAAGCATGTTAAGCTGGGCCTTAGAGAGCCACTTGCACGTTGAACTTGGCTTAAATATCCAAAAGATCAGGAGCCATTTGCCTACCACCCTGTAGAAGAGGTGGGGAAGGCGGCACATTTGGAGCGAGCCCGGCTCTTTACGGTGGGAAGGAGAAGGACGTCATTTTCTGGATATATTATGTGGATGTATCTGACGAGGGGAGTTGATGGTCTGTTGGCAGCACAAAGCACCGGATTTTGATCAGGGCTTTTGATGGCACAGCAGACGAGGCACGCGCTGCAGTGTTTGCCGCAGGGCAGCTCTAATGGGCACCGCAGCGTTTCGGATTATTCGTCACTGGTTCCCAGTCCTTCCTCAGCTGCTTTACAAAATTCTCTCCGGTTGAAAAGTTTCTGGAGGGAAATTTAGGATGAAAAAGAAGAGCCTGTTCTATGGTGATTCCTGCAGTTGCGTTTAGTATGTTTTTGATGGGTTGTTCTAGGTGGGGATACTTTTTGTTGTCAGTTTTGATTAGCTGGGCTACTGAGGTACGGTGCAGCCTGCTTCATTGTCTGAAAATGGAAAGATGATGCTTTAAAAAGCGCTCAGTGGAAAATTGGAAAAAGGAAAAGTATTAGGTACTATTTTTCTTCTGCTGCTTTTCATGCTTTTGAATTTTTCTGATTTTTTTTGGTATTTTTTCCTCCAGTGCACTTGAGGCAGCTGGGCTCTGGTCCATGACCAGGTCTCCTGGCCTCTCCTGTGGCATAAATAATCATAGTAATGTGGTCCGGGAAGCAAAAAACTGAGAAACTGTATTCAGCACGTTCTTTTTTCCAATTAGCCATTGCAGCTAGAAGGTTCTAGAGGGCAGGAAAAGTTTCAAATAGAGCACGGAAGGTACTTATTTCCAAGGTGAGCAGAAGGCAAAGAGGCTTAATGAACAATTTCTCGTATAGAAAAGTGCTGGCTTAATGAACTGGATGTAGGTGGACAGAGTCCCTGTTGCTGGATAGTGACAATACATATGATTTCTATAGTGTGTAGATGTGCAATGATCTATTGTTGTTTTTCTCCCAGCTTCTTTCTTCAGTTCTTTAACGATGTGGCTACCAAGAGGGACTCGTGGATTAGAGAGGAAGATCGATTTGGCCTTTTTCCATTGAGGCGAGTTAAACAAGGCAGCCCCTTGTCAATAGAAGTCTAATTTGACCTGATCTTCTCCGGTTTGGTGAAGCAGAGGAGTAAGAGCTGGAATCGCTGATGCGCGTTGGGTGGGTGACTGGTGTGACTGCAAAAAACACACAGTGTTTAGTGGGGTGGGGAGCACTTGATAAAGAGAAGGCCCTTGTGCTCAGAAATGCCAGCGAGAAATTGTGTGGAAAATTCTGTCAACTAATGGTCTGAAAAATATTCTGTAAAGGCTATTTTCTACTCTTACTTCTAATTACATCTTAAACATTAATAGCCTGAGCAACTGGAGAATCGCACACACTAATGTCACAGTTCACTTGGAGCAATTTGTTTTGTAAGATAATGAACTGTGTCAGTGAAAGTTTAAAACTTGTTATAGGTGGTGCAGGCTGCTGTTAACTTTGCCCAGTGCTTCCCATTAAAATACCCCAAGCCTTTGCCTCAATCTCTGCTGGATTTGGTGACCTGGGATGAGATTCTTTATGTCAGAGCACTTGACTTTTTCAATTTTTTAAAAAATTTTATTTAAGCCACAAGAAAACAAGAGTTATTGTCAAAAGAGTGTGCAGACACTTAACAACAAAAATAACAACCTTTGGCTGGCAAATGCCAAGCCTATCCTAGCTGTAGTGTATATTTCCATGATATGAAGAAAATTTATATGAGAAATAATGTTGTATGCATTGCAACTTCCCAAACACACCGAATGGCTGAGAAATAAAAACCAGTAACTAAACTCCTGCAAAGGAGAGATATAAGGTTACTTTAGTTTAAATGTAAATTTCGGATAGAGTCCTACAAACATCATGAAGTGTAGTGGTGTTGTTGCTAAGATTTCATTCTTTATAGTAGGCTCTAATTTTAAGTGAAATACTGATTTAAACCTCTATAATCACGATTTTAAGGTTTTCAGTGCCCAGGCTGGCAGTTGTACTGGTTTTGCTTCTGAGCGTTTTCTTTTAACTCTTACTAAAAGTGCCTGGGGTTCTTAGTAAGGCTGATGCCAAAACTCAGTTTACTTGTGAGGATTCACCTGCTCTAGTGCCTGCTCGGTGAATCAGGCAATTCTATCGCATCATTACAGGCTGCTGCTTTGAGATCCGTTACCAGAACGCCCAAAGCATAGGGTGGCATCTGGCTGGGCTGGGAAATGCAGCTGGGGGCTGTGACAGCTTCATCCTTCCTGCTGCTGAAGCTGGAGACTAAATAAATCTAATGGCAGGAGAAGAAAGATTGGGTTTGTGGCAAATAGGATTGTGTCCCTGTCTGTGACGGCCTCAGTTTGACAGCCTCCTGCCTTCAGAGCACTCAATATTGCACCGCTTTAAACAACATTTTTATGTCTAAGATAAATCCTTAGTAACTGCGCTGGCGTGGCTGGTGTAAAGCAGGCTCCAGGATGGTGGGTGGTGAGAAGTTGTCTGCAAGGAACCCCTGTTTCCAGCTCCGGGTGCTAAATGGGTGTTTAACCCCCCTGAGATCGGTGGTACCTGGGCACACGCATTAATGTTTAACTTAATTTGCAGCGTCGTTGAAGGATGAGCCGTCCCACTGGGGACCACCGGGGCTGTGGGGCATGATCCCTGACTCTTGATGAATGTCTAGCTTTCCATGCGTAGGTAATAGCCCCCAAATTCCATGCCGTTGTGGGATTTGTAGTAAATTGTCCCTATGGAGAAACTCTGCTGATGACGTGCAGCAATATTGAGAAGAAAGATTCCCCTTTTCATTAAGGGCGTATGTATAGGAAAGTTATAAAAGGTTAATAAATTATAAATAAGTAGCTAATCGATGATTAACCTGAGTCCAGCAGGTCAAGAAATTGCTTATACCTGTTTGCAGGGCTGTCTGTGCCACACATGGGACAGATGGTGCTGCAACAACCCAGCGTTTAGGGTCTTCTCGTTCCCTTTCATCTTCAGGATCGGTTGGGAGTCCTGAGAGTGTAGATCCATCTCCGGCTGTGTCTGGTTCAGAAGAAGTCCGGATTTGTTTACCCTGAGGAAGAGGTCATGCGAGTCCGGCGCAGACACAGCCCCTTTGTTCTGCAGGACCCTTCTCCTCTGTGCTTGCTTTCATAGCCCGCTGTCCCATGGCGTTGCACAACAACGACGGGGCACGGCAGAGCTGAGAACCTTAGCTGGCCTTTTATTTGTATTTTTGGGACCCGAGATGGGTGGGTCCGATTCGAATTCTTAGCGTTTAGCAGTGTCAGGGTAGCGCTTTGGAGATGGAGCTGAAGGCAAGAGCCTGAGCCAAGGACTGTGCTGAGCGTGGGGTTGCTGGGGGGCTGCAGAGCAGTGTTTTAATCTTGTGTTACTTTGAAATTCTCCTTCTCTGGCACATCCATCATCTCTTTTAGTCAGTTCTTTCAGAACTTGTGTTTATAAGGAGGTGCCTGTTTTATTTCTTTGCTCAAGAGCTTGTGCTGAGCTTCTGCTAAGCCCCGTCATGGGACTTTCTTTTGCTTTTGATTCCCTGCAATGCACAGAGAGGTTCCACTTCGCACTTCTCGGATTATGTCTGCAGAAATGAATTTAAACTATTCTTGTCTGTGCTTATCTTCTTTACTCTCCTAACGTTTCTCATGCTGTGGAAGCAGCCAGAATGCATTTTTGCTTACGTCCATTGTCTCTCTGTATTAAGTTGAAATGTAAACTCATGGGGGCAAGAAACATCTTTTGGAAAACAAGTGCAGGGCCCTTCCAGTACCTCTGCCTCTGATCTGCTTGTTGCAAGCAAAGTGATCAGTAAAATCTTATCTAAAAAACTTAGGTGGTACAAGCATTTCAAACAAAACCGCGAGTTAAATCCGGTCCCTCCCGGCTGCTGAGACACGCCGAAGATGCCGATACCTGCTTTTCTGCTTGCTCTATTTTTTCATTAGCACCTCACTTCCCACGCAGGGTGTCCCTTTCCCCAGCTGCTGTGTCGCAGGGTTAGGCAGGAGCCGAACCGCTGGTCCTGCTGCTCCCAAATCTGCCCTCGCAGCCGCCCTTTGGGTCTGCGCCTTGTCTGGCTTGAGCATCTCCAGGAGATCCAAAAGTGCTGTGAGTTGGAACCCGCACCATTGCTTCCAGGGAGAGCAGCGGGGGCTCTGACCGGGACACAAGAGGGAGTGTTTAGCTGTGGTCCAGTGAATATTTAGCAGTAGTTCATTGTGCTCAGAAACTGCGGGGGGACCAGCACCGCTCATCCTGCTGTGTTGACCACTACTCTGCGGGTCTTTTGCACCCTTTAAATGGTGACTGTTTTGGCAGTTTAGACGAGCGTTGTTTACCCGTTTTCTTTCGTGCAGACCAATCTGAAAACCTTTTAACTGGCGTTATTTTCCACGCTCTTACGTTTTTCTCCCTCTCTTTAAACATTTGCTTTTCTGTTGATGAGCATTTGCGGTGATGCAAATATGCAGATATCTCTTGCTGCATCTCAAGAGGGAGTAAACACTCTGTGGAGGAAGCTCTTTTTTTATAAATATTTTTTTTTTCCCTCTAATTTGAATGGAAAGCAACACTTTACTAATCTTTTACAACTGTCAGCTTAATTCTGTGTTTGTTACCAGTGTAACCTCCTGTCTCTGTAGCATTCTGGGCGATTCGCAAACTGAGGGAAGTTAACAGATATTGCGCTCAGCCCGAGTGGGCAGGAGCCACTCGCTCGATGAAACGTCAGCTCTCCTGTCCCAGCCCGGCAGGTTTTGCATTCCTGGAGTTGCAGGGGATGTTAATGCAGTCTGAGAGATGCTTCTAGTGGTTTGTGTCATGGGCTGTGGGACTACAGTTAATCAATAGGCTATTAAAAAGGCAGCAGGCTCTCTATCACTGGGTGGTTTCAAAGAATGCATTAAATAGAATTGGGAGTGATTGAGGACTAACTGGTCCTGCCATAGACCAGCTGTGTTATGCCTGAAGATCTTTCAACCCTGTTGGATGCTACATAAATGTAAGAAGTAGCTGGGCTATGCCCTGCAGATTTAGACATACAAGCTAGGTAGGAATTAGGAGCAGGGGATGTTGTCCTGGAGGCGGAGACTGAGGTACAGAGGGATGCTCTGCAAGATAATCCATGGTGGGGCCTGGTCCCAGCCCCCAGAGCTGGTATTCTGTGCCTCAAATGGCCTCTTTGCTGGAGCCGGTTTAAAAATACATGTCGGTGAAACAGAGCTTGCAGGCCTTTTTGGCCGAGTGCCCACAGCTAATCACGAGAGATTGCACAGTGGAGTCTTTCAGAGCGTCTGTTTGATTCATGGTTCGTGTTTTGCAGATCTGAGGCTTTTTCTTTTATTCTTAAATTTATTACATGTCACTTACATGTGTTAAATCTGTTTTAATTCCGTCTTAAAAATAGTAGAACAGTCTTTACAGTGAAGTTGGCTTTTTTTTTACCCGGCAGCAGCGTGTTTGCAGACATGCTTGCATATGCAGATGGTTAGTTAGGATTCTTCGCAGTCCTGTTGCTTGTGCTTCCCTAGAAGTCTCATCAAAATAAGAAACCAAGGAGCCCTGAAACCGCTGATCTGGACATCCATGCGTTTTGCCTCAAGGCTGTGAGGGATAACTGTGCACATGGAGACCTTTTTTTAGCAGCTCTTCCCCCTCCTTGCTGGCTGGGACTAATGGGGAGCTGGACAAAGGAGGCTCCTGAAGGAGAAGGGCCGTGCTGCTCTGTCCTCGTGAGAGTTCATTCAGCTGCTTTTGTTTGGCCGAATTTTTGAGCAGGTCAGAGCGAAACCTGACTTGTACAAGTTCACACAGGCTGTACGTTGCTCCCTTCCTTTTAAATTAAACATCCTTTCCTTTCCCCCCGGCAGGAAGACCCCCAGGCGCGCTCCCATTGTGGCCGGGCTGTTTGCTGCCGACTCCAGCACGAGTGCCGCAGCAGCAACTGCAGCCGCCTGTTTGATAAACAGCGCCCGACCGTATGTTCGGCTCTTGATTCCTGGGGATATAATCTTTTCTGCAGCCCCCCCCGCCATTTGCATACATGCATGAACAAGCTACCGATATATACGTACAGCCGTGTAGATGGGTTTGTTAACAAGGGATTTAGCGGTTGTGCCGTGTTCGCCTGCAGGGCTTTGATCTTGAGGAGGGCACTCAACAGCAGAAACAGCCCCGCATCCGACCCCGTATCAAATGCCTTTATCCAGAGCACCTGGGGCTGGAGGCGCAGCAGGGCAGAGTAGCTTTGAAATGAATTAGGAGCATTTCTCCTGAGAACCATGAGCGTTTGTCTCAGTTAAGCTTGTTTTTGCTATTTCCCAGTGCTGCAAGTGATGGTTTATTGTAAAATCCCTTAATGACTTGTATAGAGGAGAAAACCATGACAAATGCAAGTAAACTTACTGCTTTTGCTTGTTTTGACACTTCTTTCTCTAATATTTTCAGTCCTGGCTGACAAATGGCTGTATTCCTTGTGGTTATCGTGGGCCACTTGCAGAGCAAGGCGGAGCGGGAGTCTCATACATTCATATCTTCACAGCTCAAACAACTTCTCAAGCCAGCTCTTCCAGCAAATGACTTTTATCTCAAGTTAATTATTGAAGATCATAACAGCTGGGTGTTGGAAGCCCACAAATCAGACCAAGGGAGTATTCCCCATGTAATAATATACCTTAGTAGACTTGCTAAAGTTTTGTGAGCTATTCCTCCTCCCCTCAGCTGCACAACTTTAGCCCAAACCGAGCACTGCCATGCCAGCTAACTCGTTTTTTATCCCTTCTGCTCCCTCTTTGTCCTGTTTTCTTAGGTTTTTTGCCCATGTTCACATGCCCAGCCCTGCCAGGCTGTCCTTCTGCAATCAGAGCCGCTATCAGTAGTGGGCTCTGCTGTGTGCCCTGACAGCTTTGAAAGCCAAAACCCCTCTCTCTGAATTGAATTAGTGCTGTCCAGGCAGCTGCGTTTGTATTTTTTTCCTTCGCAGTTCTTTCAGGCTTGTTTTTGTTCCCGTGTGTGACACCCAGCGATGCCCTCAGCGCGATGCCTTCCCATCGAGGTAGCCCAGGGTTGGGTTTCTTTATAAACCCAGCGCGAGTCAGGAGAGCATCGGCAGCATTACCGGTGCGGGGAGGTGGGAGAGCAAAAGAGCAGAAGGGGAGCATCTTGTTAGCGAAAAAGTGATTATTTGTCAGATGATGTTTCCTGCTCTTTCTGGAAGCAGCTCGTTTGTTTTAGAGGACCAGCCTGGAAAAGGCAGAATTAGTGAGAGCGCCGTGTTTGTCAGAGCGGTCTGTGCTGGGATAACAAAAGCAAAGTGAGCCCTCGCCAGAGCCTGGGGGGCAGCGTGATGTGGGGCTCATGGTGTGCCACTGAACTGATTTTTATTTTTGCATTCAGAGGCAGAACCCCTGCTTCAGCTCTCTTCAGGTTCAGAAAATGAAATAAAGGAAAGGAAATATTTCTGGCTTTTGGAAACTTTATTCTTTTTCTCATACAGCACCTAGTTTGGAAGCAAAGGTCTCTGTTTCTCTGCCAGTATGGCCGTTAGGAAGAAAAGATAAAAAATACACCGGGGAAGATTTTAAAGAAGCAGCAACGGGGAATGATCTTGCTGGCAGATAAAGAAAATCTCCTTCAGTTTTTCCTTAGCATTTCTCACATAGTGCTCCCCCCTGCTTTATTTTTGTCTTCTGAGCTATCATCACTATGAGATAACAAACCCTCCAGTATTGAGAAATTTAGTGTCTGCACAGAATCACAGCCTGTCCCTTTAAACTACAGATAAGCCTTAGTGGAATTTCTATTCTGGGAATAGTTAATTCTGTTTGAGGTTGGGCAAGAGAGAAGCGCTCGCAGCCTTAGTAACAATATTTTTACTCCATTTGATTTTTCTCCTAAGGATTTGCCTCCCTTATTTGATGGAAAGTGCAATTATTGATCAATCCCCCACTAAGGAGAAGATTCGAGGAAAAAAAAAGAGGAGAGAGAGAGAAAGAACAAACAAACAAAAAGCCCAAAAGAGGGTACGTGTGTCTGTTATGTAAGAGCCATTATGTAATGCCTGTTGGTGCCAACTAAAAATACACTGGAAGGGAACGTCCAATTCATTGAAGCATTTAACCAGCATCATCCCAGGGCTTCTGGTTCTGGATCCAAAGCCTTCTGCAGATGTTGAGAAGAGCTTACAAGTCCCCTGGACCACACAGCGACCTGTTCTGTCTCTTATCCCTCTCTTTCTCCGATCTCATTTTGTCTCGTCTACCTGGAGTTTTAGAAATGGTAAATGCCTCTTCAAATTCTCCTCTTTGCACACCTGACTGACCACGCCATCGGTCCACACAGCCGCTTTTCTAATGCTTTGTTCAGCTGGGCTTTAAATGTCCGTGACAGACACTGAGTTTTCAGCAGGAGGTAAGTGTTAAGCGTAGCAGGGAATAGATCTTGCAATTGCTTGTGCAGCAGCCATCAAAAACTCGACAGCTTCACAGGCAGTGTTTTATAGGGAGCTCTTCTCCGGTAGCTGAGTCACAGCTGAAAGGATCTTGTCTTTTCCATCCCGAAGCGCTCCCTGAACAGCCAGCGGGACCTGACACCCATGCCCAAGTGCTCAGCCCAGCTGCAATGGCAGAAATGGAGCAAACCCCAAGGTGCCCTTACCCAGCGCTGGAAAGGTGCGACGTGGACCTTGGTTGGCCTTTATTTTCCATAGCAAAGCATTGCTGTGGCTGTGCAGGGCCTGCAGCCCCATTCCCAGTGCTGGGAGGTGGCAGTGCCGGAGCTCAGGGACAGGGGCAGCCCTTGGGACAGGGGGGTGACATCAACTGTGGTCCTCCGGACGGGGCTGGGGACAAGGGGGCCACTGGAGGTGACAGAGGCAGCCGCAGTGAGCTGCACCACTGGTGGTCCTGGCTGAAATAAACATGAGCAAAAACCTCTTTGCATCCACACATCCAGGATTTCAGGCTGCATAGAGACTTAAACCACTGTGTATCGCGGAAGTACAGGAGTGATTTAATTAAAGCCTCACGGTAGCACAGGGAGAGGGTAACTAGACCTGTTATCACCAGTGGTGAAACGGAGCTGTGGTTGAAGCCCATATTCACACGTAGGGATTCAGAAAGCCAGCTTTGGGCTCCCATCTTTTGCTGCAGTTGGTCTAGAGCGTTGCCACTTCTGTTCCTCGTGATTGAAAACAGGCATTGTGCTGTTCATATCCAAGCACTAACACCAGGATATCGATACCAGAGGTGTAAATCTATATTCAGGTTTCTTACTATAGTAGATGCATCCTGTTAATGAGCTACGGCATCTCTGTGGTCAGGCAGTCTCAAGCTTCTGTTTCAGGAGTCACAGGTGCTATTTGGAGTGACCAGAGGTCGTGTCTGACTGTCCAAGCCCTCCAGGATCACTGGTTCAGGCCCCAGGGGGATCAGCGAGGGGTTTTGTTTTTCAGAAGAGCGAAGGCCGAGTCTTCAAGACTTACAGAGCATTTGTTTTGCGTGAATTTACCCAAGAAGCATCTTGACTGCATCCAGGCAAACGTTACATACATCGTGCGGCACGCTTTGCTCTTGGAGGTGCAGTAGAAATCATTAGTACCCATAGTAATTATTGTCGTTGCTATTGCTTTATTACAGCAATATAATGAAGTACGAGTGGAGATAACTCCTGGTTAAACTCAATTTCCTCGGCAGGAGCAGAAACGTTGACAAACTAATGAAGGGAACCAGCAGTGCTTTGCGCTCATGTTGGCTCTGTGTCAGCCACAATGGCAAGTACAGTTATTTCGCATCCAGTTTTAAGGGGTGAGGAGTTGAAATCCTGATGAGTAGAACTAGGATTTTACCAAACAAGTCTTTCTGTCTGCTTGCTTTTAACTAAGGCAGCCTACTTTCTGCAACATGGATGTGCTTCGTGTCCTCGCTCCTGGTCAGATGGAAGAAGATGCCTATGTAGGATGAGCAGAGGGTTAAGGTGGTGGATCAGGACATGGAAATCACATCACCGTGCGATCAAACAGCTTAGCCTGGCTGTGTGTTGGTGCTTGTCTCTGGTACTTACTGCGTGATGTGAATGCTTACTCAAAACCACAACAAATTAGGTGAGTGATAATTGTTTAGCACCCTGGGATAAAGGTTTAGGACTCCACAGCCTCAGTCCAGCGTGATTTGCTTTCTGTGGGGTAAGAGATTGTCTATGGTTCTTATTGCTTTGTGTGTGAAGAGGGAGAGAGCCCAGCGCAGAGGGGTTTTTGCTGATGTGTGTGTGTTAGCAGAAGCCGCTCTCCATCTCCTCGCTGTGTGCGTTCAGTGCCAGGTGGCAGACGGCTGGAGAGGGGAAACGCAGAAGCCGTGCAAAGAAGAGCCAATGGCTTTAACGCTGCCCCGTGGGCCCGGCCGA
The DNA here is from genome assembly GCA_013399365.1 of Pampusana beccarii. Classification (NCBI taxonomy): domain Eukaryota; kingdom Metazoa; phylum Chordata; class Aves; order Columbiformes; family Columbidae; genus Pampusana; species Pampusana beccarii. The sequence continues at coordinate 194,088 of VWYH01008419.1, forward strand.
GCGCGGTTACAGCGATGCGCTCGCTTTGGCGCCCTTCCCTCGGTGACGTCGCCAGCGTATGTATTAATTGAAGATGCCGCCATGAATTTTTTAGTGCCAGCGGAGAGCTGAAAGCCTGAGACGCTGAATAGGTAACGAGAGCCGCTATCCTCCCCCGGGGGAGGTTCAGGGGGACGGCAGCATGGGACAGACGCTCGGCCCATCATTGGAAACCTTTGCACTGGAAAGTCCCCGACAGCATCCTCTGTGAGCCTTTAACAGGGCCCATTCGGGGAACCGGCTGTGCTGTGGTTTCGCGTGCTCATGGGCAAGATGTGTTGAGAAGAGCATTCATTATGTTCTGAATAGGCACAAATAAACCAGGCGATACTGTATCAGCGATATTGTTGAGCGGGATTGTTATTTAAAACAACGTTTCATCTGGAAGCTTTGGCCAGCTCTTTGTCTGGAAATCAGCTGGGTTTGTTATTGTGCCTGTGTTTAAATTGTGCTTTCCTTTTAATCTCTTTAGTCTGCATCTTGCATTAAAAATCCACTTAGTTTTATGACCAGAAGATGCCCTGGCTGCTTGTCCTGTAGCAACTGCTTCACCACCAGATATGCCATAGCCATTAAATCGACCCCTGCAGTGACCTGCATATCTTTAAGCATTTAAATGAGTTCTACAAATTAGGCTTTTAGGATTAGTCATTGTAGATTTGCAGCATCATTGGTGTGTTGCCAAGGACCCCAGTTTTGTCACCATGACTACTACCGCAGGGTTACCAAGAAACACAAACTGCAGGAAAGTTTATTAAGCAGCAAATTCACGTGCCAGAACGTGAGCGGGTGAACGGTGACGGTGCAGGGAGAGCGCCCGGTTGCTGGTACCCAGCGCAAGTGGGTCTCCAGAGGAGAGAAGATGCTCTTATCCACCCAGGGAAGATCACCATCGTATGTATTTATTGTATCGTCACTCGTGCCTGTTCAATAAATAGTGTGTTTTGAGAAGGTGGGGAGGCAGCGGGAGCATGTGCTTAGTCCTTAAAATGCTCTAATCCTGTGTAAATCGTCCCTTTCCCAGGAAGGGCTCTCCCCACCTGCGAAGCTGCAGGAGGGGTGATCCTGTGATGAAGCATTTGTAATAATAAAATCCCCTGGTCCTGTCTTGTGAAACCAGTGGTCGTGAACTGTCAAGTTTGGGGGATTTTTTTAAACTTGAGCGCTGAAAAACGGGATGCTGTGGTTTGTCTGTAGCAGAGAAGACACAGCCCAGCTCTTCTCTGCTGTTGCTGCTTTAAATACCTCCCTGCCTTGTGCAAGGGGAAGCTCCAGGCCCCTGTATTCACCTGCTTTTCTAGACCTTCTTCAGACATGTGGGCATTAGGGCTTTAGGACTGCTGGAACCTCCTGAGTGCCCTCCCTTCAAGGTTTGTGCTCTTCTGTCATTTGAAAACCCAGCCCTGTGGCTACCCCCCCACCCCAATGTCTTTTCCTGGGACATCTGACATGTATACGTGTGAGTTTTCTTGGGAACTCATGAAGAGAACGTGCGTTTAGTAGCCTCGCACGGTTGATATACGCGGTTTGCTCTCAGGTATTCACCTGCTGTTCCTCAGCCTCACCTGTTTGACAGGGGCTCAAGACCAAAGTTGTCCTCCTGGTTGAACCTCCCGTCCTCTCTGGCACATCTCCTGGACTCTCTTGTCGAATCCGTCAACAAGACAATGCCAGAAATCAACAGAGGATCTTCACTGGCACCTAATGGGAGTATGGTCTAAGTTATGAAGTGTCTTTTATAGTCCTTGGAGGGAGAAAGAAACCCAAGGGTTGGTTCTTAGCTCCCCATCAGCTTGCAGGCACTCTTTCCTGCCCCAGGCAATGCAGATAACCCAGCTGCCCAGCAGCCTGTTCTCAGAGGGTGTTTCTCCTCCCGTGTGAACCTGCCTTTTCCATCTCACCCCATCCCTTCCCTCTCCCCAGGATCTTCTTGCTGGTCTGGTGGCTGAGCATCCCATCTGAACATGGGATGTTCCCTGTGCTGTTCCCCAGCTCTGGGCCGCCAGCTTACCATCTCGGCATGGGGGCCCGAGTGGGGTTTTTTTGTTTTTGAACGAGATTCTTTGAATTCAAAACACAGCAAATTCCCGGTGGAGGCAGCTGACAGATCATGCTCTGCAAGGGCTCCGTGCCTGGGACTCGCTCCTCCGTGATCCCTCCCTGACCTTCCAGCAACAGCGCCAAAAACCACTGTCCTGGGTTACAGATCAGAAATACAGAAATAGAATGAACCAACACGCTGGGGTCAAAAAGAGGACAAATGCTCCTGATGCCAGCTCACGTGTGGCCTGAAGACAAATCGCCTGTCCTGATGGTGCTGCTCACTGGAAATGGGGCTGGGAGGGAGGGGAGAGCGTTGCTGTGTGTGCAGAACCTGCTGTGCTTACGTGTTATATATAGGAGCATGTATGTAGATGCACACAAGCACACTATATGTTTACGTGCTAGCAGGCCACCGCAGCCCAACTGCTTCCTCAGTTTGGAGGTTTCCCACTGAAACCATTCTGGTTTCCCTTCTATGTTTTGTTTTTACCTCTAATTTCCCACAAATAGGCGGTCAGGGAGTTCTCCTACCACTCTCCTGAAGGTTTCCTTCCTTTGAACTAAACTGCTTCTGCAGGGGATTTTCACTTATGCAGTAAAGTGCTTGTTAGAGGTCTGTGTGGGTGACTAAATGCTATTTGCTTTCCAGTGTCCTGTTCCATGTTTGTATTTGTCTTGAACGTTCTGGAGAGCTAGAGGAAAAATACGTTTTAGCTTCAGACTCATCTCAGCATAAGAGAATTTTTTGCCTGTTCTTCTGAGTCCGGCTGCATCGATCTCATGGTTAAAGGGGTGGAAATAAAGAAGTAAAATCCTGAGCTGTCAGAATCCTGTTTGGGTGAACTGGCTGCCTCCAAAGTATACAGCCTGGTGTGGAAAGCATCTCATTTTTAATTACTACTAATGCTGCTTCAGTGGCACTTAGCACTGGATTATCCAAAAGCCTGGCTGTCTCAGGACCACCAGTGTTCTCCATAGCAAAGCGTGATTTGCACACTTGCAAAGGTGAATCTCTCTGCTTGGCTGGTTTCAACCAAATTCGCTGGAGGCAGAGGAAGAGCTCTCAAAGATCTCAGGTTCCTGCAATCGTTGTGAAAACACGAGCGGGAAATGGAGGAGTTGTTGTGGTCCTGTTCAGCCTTCCCTGCTCCAGGGGAAGGTCCCATATCACACGGCGAGGGGACCAGGATTTCTCCGTGCGTGGCTCCCGTTGCATCGCGCTCCAGACAGCAGATGCCACGGAAAGGGGAGAGCAGCGATTCCTGCCTCATCCCATCCCCGCGAGCCCCTCCTGGAGTCTGTCTTCCCCTTCTGCTCAACCCGTCAATCTCTTTTTTTCCACTGGCAATTACCATAATAATAATAATAGAATCAAATACCAAAGAGGAGGTGAAAATGCCGTAGCATCTCTCACAACATATAACATTGGACCCGGTCCCTCGAGCAAGAATTGCTGGGAGATTTTGGGTTCTCCCTTGTAGGGGGATGTTGTAACCCATCCGTGTGTGCTCTTGAACCGTCCTGTTCTTTGTCGCTCAGGGTAGTAATTACCCGGACCGTTTTACCTTCCAAATGCTTTGCAGCTATTAATCGCTCATTAGCATTCCTGAAATAACAGCGTTTGTATCCCCATTATATAAATAAGGAGAGCAAGATGAAGAAGGTAGCAACAAAACTTCATCGGAAGCATCTGCTGCCCTGGGACGGGTCTGCTTAGGGGTTGATTTCTAACGTTCTGAGTCCCGGAGCGGCGCTTGCACAAAGTCAGGCTCTTCATGTCCCAGGGTCGGGAGAGGCTTTTGAAAAATTGCCCCTAAATGAGAAAGCAGAATTTAGGAGTTAAGACTGAGCTCAGCTCTCCCCAGCTGTGAGACTTGTTTTTCTGGAGGGCTCTGCAGGGAGACGGGAGGCGAAGCCGGCACGGCGGGGGGACAGGCAGCAGCTTGCAGCCTTCCCGCATCATTTCCACAAAGCTCAAAGCGTTTCCAGCAACCTGGAATGCAGAGAGGCCTCCGGTTTTGCCAAACACCAACCAACCACGCAGAGGCAAGAAACAAAACACCCCGCTGTCTCTCGTTTGCTTGGGTTGCAGCTAACCCTCGCGTCCTGGCTGTTGTTTTTATTCCTGGTTTCTAACCTGCCCTCCTCCTCCGTCTCTCTGTATCCTGGCGAAGGAATTGCTGCGATCAAATGTTAATGCTCAGGAAAGCCTAGCTGTGAGCAGCCGCGCTCGCGTCCTGCTGGTTCATTTTCCTTGTCATGGGCTACAGCCCATCAGGGGTCGGACAGACAGACTTTCCTCCCCATGGCTTCTCCTGATGGGGGCTGCGGTGCCAGCCACGGCTTCTCCCTCCTCCCAGCGCTAAATATGTGACGTGCCCAATCTCTAATACTCTTTTATCGGAGCCCGGCTTTGTTTACTTGCATAATTCCCTCAGTGCCTTATCAGATTAGCATGATTTCAAAGTGTTAAGAGCATCAGAAAGAGTTTTGCCTTGGCCTCCCTGTGTTCAGATTAGATGCAAACACGTTTGTGATAATAGAAAACTGTTTGGACAGGGGTGGTTTTCTTTTCATCCTACGTTAATAATAGAACCATGGAGACCTGTAAGAGAGGAGCAAGGCTTTCTTATAGAGTTGCTTTAGTCCTTGTGATGTTTTTGGTATGTGGCTTCTTTGTGGGATGGTGTTTAGGACCAGTGGAGAAAGCCCCCGTGTCCCACAGCAAAGGCCACTTGTGTTTAAAGAAAGAGGTTACACTGGAGCTGGCCACAGTCGTCTCTTCTTCCCTCCCTCCTCCTTCTCTGATCGCAACAGTAAAGCATGTTACGTATAAATAAGCATTATGCCAGCATATATGAAATAACGAGACCAATAATAATAATCAGACCGATATCTTCATAACATCCAGAAGAACGAAGGGGCTTGGGTGTGTGGTTGGAGGGGGTCAGCAGCCCCTGCGAGGACGCTGGCTCCTCGGAACGGGGCTGATCCTGATCCTTGTCACAGACACGGGCAGAGCCTGACCGGACTGGTACCTGCTCCAAGTGTTTGCCACCCTCTGCACATCTAGCACGGCCAGGAGCTGTTTACAGAGCCGTTTTGCCTTGCCCGGACTGCTGAGTACAGCAGAAAACAGGCTCGTGGTGTAACTGGGCAGATAGCTTTAGTCTCAGCCAGAAAGAATCTGCTCTGCTTTCCATGCTCGTACCATATACCCATTCCTGGGATGTCACGTCAGCAGCCCCCCAGCTCCCTCCCGTCCCCCTTTTGCCTGGTTGCAAAAACATCCAGCAGCCACATTTGCACCGACCGTGGGCTCAGCCCGAGCCAAGCATTGACTTCTGCATCCCGAAAGATCTATTGTTATTTCTGCTCTTTCTCACCCTTCCCTTGCCACCCTCCCCTAAAATTCCCACCCCTTGGCTTGCTGAATAATTTCAAGGTGCTAATTGCCTCGCGCCGCAGCTGATCCATTGATCTGGAGCACAAACAGTCTCGAGGTAATTTTCTGTCTGAGCCAGTCTGGGGCTTACGCAAGTGCTGGTGTTTGTCTCCTTGTTTTTAATTTCCTGCAAAGAAAAGCTTTTGTGTTGCTCTCGACAAGATGCCTGCGCCGCCGTCTCAGTCGGCGGCTGCTCCGTCAGGCCACGTGGGTCTCGAGGAAAATTGACACTAACAATACCCGTTTCTTGTGTAATTGAAGTTCTGTGGGTGGGAATTGAAAAATCCTGCTCAGTCATGTCCCTCTATCAAAGCTGTTAGTCTGTTCCTTGAGGTACCAGGTGGCTTCTCTTGTCTTACATTTGGGACCGATTGGGAGCAACTCCATCTCTTTGTCCTGTTAGAAAAATACTTGTTTTGTTAGTTAAATACCTGGAGGCAGAGGTTGCTGGGGTTGCTCATCTCCGAGGGTTCAGACATCGCTTTTTGTAACAGCTAACCGCAAAAAAACAAGCGCTGGGTAACTCCTGGCGGCTGCAGAGTGCAGCATGCGTCCTGCACAGCAAAGCGTTAACTTTCCGATGGCTATTGAGCCATAGCGCCTTTGCAGGGTTTGATCCGTGAGGGTGATGTAATGGCAGCAGCTCCCTGTGCTCTGGTAGTAGGAGGCTGTGCAAAAATAAACTCATCTGCATTCATTTCTCTCCCCAGCTCGTATGCGCAGGTTCGGTTTACCTGGAGGACTTGCTCTCCTACCTTTTAAATAAGACCAGCGGTTCTTTTGCTGATCGGGGAACAGGACAAGGTTGGTGGCAGCTCTGGGCACAGGGGGACACACGGCGAGGGGTCCGCACCTCTCCGGAACAGCAACGTCAGCGAATAAAGCACAGAATGAGCTTTACATCCCATTTCTGAAAGCAATCTTATCTCCGGGTGATGTGTAAGTAGAAATGAGTAGCAGTTTTCAACCCCTGACTCATAAGCAGATTTTGAAAACTGAAATATAACATCTACCTCCCTCCGGAAAAACGGCCCCTTCTGCACAGGGTGGGAGAAGGTGCCTGTGGCTCCGAGCCCCGGGGATGAGATGCTGGGTCGGTGTGTGTGGAACCGGGTAGATGTTTGCACCGTTTGCAGTCCCGGCCTCTTTCGGGCCTGGCTGGTAAATGCCGTCCCTCTGGCCGATCTCTGGCCATTGCAGGAGGGGAAGGTTCTCTCTCCGCTAGTGCCTCGCACCGTGCCCTTGCGGGGATGCTGGCTCCTGTGCACGAAGCCACAGCTTTAAGGGTTTAATCTATATAAAAGGTAGCGTTTCCGCTGCTGCTGCTGTCTCGGAAGGATTTGCATGAGTGTGTGCAACCCTCACACCTCTGTACATGGCTTTCCAGAAACGGCAAAGATTGGTGACACCTCAAAAATAATTTGGCACCTCCCAGCCAATAAAAGGTTTTCCCAGTTCAAAGTACTGAAATATCCCCTCTGTCCATCTGCAAGTTCACAAATAAAGTGGGAAAGGAGAGGTAGAAGGAAAGAAATAAACATCTCACAAACTGGAAACTGAACTGCTTTCTCTGTTTTGCCCACAGATGTGTAGATATGTCTGAACTGCCCCAAAACTCCCTTTTAATCTGATGCAGTTGTTTGGGCCGTGCTTTGGATCCGTTCTGTAGTCTCAGAGTGAGATGGGAACGCTCAAAAACTGGACCTGTGTGACCACCTGTCATTGGGCACTATTGAAACCGCCTCTGGTCTGACCCAGTGCGGTCGTTCACGTGTATCCAGAACATCTCCAAAAGAGGTGTCTTCTCCTCCACATCTTTTACCTGGCACAAGGGGAGGGGACGTTTAGAGAAACAACTTCAAAAGCTGGAGAGCTTGCATTTTATGTCAAGGTACTTGCCTTGCAAAGCCCTGCTCTAGCATTGCTGTATATCAGAGACCCGCTTGAACATTTAGAATGGCTTTTCTCATCCATTTCACTGCCTTGGTCGTGGCTTCGCCTCTGGGCAGGGCCCGGGATGCACACAACAGTCTTGCTGTGTTAGAAGTGGTGGCCAGACATGGCACCACAGCAGCACTTCCAGGAGCAGAGATCTCTTGCACCCACCGGGAACACAGCTTCACCAGGCTTTTCTTCTTGCCACATCCTTCGTTTCAGGCTCAGGCTGAGGACCACAGTCAGTACGGGTCTAATTCTTTGCTTGAAGAAGAGGAAACTGAAATTGAGAGGGATATTCGCTGGTTTGGAAGCAAATATATTGTGCTCCACGTGGCTGGGGGTGTCACCCTGCAAAGGGAACTTGCTTTGCAAACACATTCTTTTCCCCCGGGGAAATCCTGGCCTTTCATTCATGCAAGGGAATCCAGCTGTTCTCCAGATGCAGACCACGGGAGTCACTTGTTTTGGTTGTAGGTTGGAGCCTAATGGAGGGAGAAAAAAGCAACTGCTTGGATTTCTGCAGCTGTTGCTGTTTTTCCTGCTTCAGAGTGAAAGAGGAGGCGTGGAGACCCCTTACCTGAGGGCACTGCTGGGGGGCTCCCGGTGCCGCGATGCTGCAGAGCTGGGTGGCTGTGGGAAAAATGCATTACATGAAAATACCAGGAGACAAATAAAGGGGAGCTGCTTCCTTTAGGTGCCCCAGGACAGGTGACCAAGTCACATCTCCTGAGCTTATTTTTGGCGCTATTACTGTAACACCCACGAACCACAGCGCTCTGCGGGGCCAATATTTCACGTATGTATTGCAAAGAGAAGAACTTTAGCAACCGAATACTTAACGTAGAAGGGAAACACAGGTAAGGGAGAGGACGTGATGTGCTCAAGGTCACCTCACAAGCCAGTGGCAGGTGGGTTGTGTCTGTTGGGGCCAGGCCGCTGTGGAGGACTCACAGCATCCATCTGTGATGCTGCAGCCCTTGTCACTGCCCCAGCATCCCTGTCTGACAGGGATGGGGCACCTGGGAAACTGCCCACCGCTCTGCTTACCCCTGAGCCAGCAGCAAGCTGGGCAAGGAGCGAAAAACCATCTGGGAAAAAACGAGAGGTGCTGTTGCTGAAGCCTGAAGAGTATTCATCTAGAGAACTGACTGCTCCAGGAACACCAGTGCTAAACTGCTGTGGGAAATCAGCAAGCAGTTCCATGTTTTCCGACATGTAGTTGAGATGTACTCTAATTCCCCCCTATTTAAAAGATTAATAAGCCGTGGGAATAAGAAGGAACATATTTCACTCCTTTTTCTCAATACTGTTGAAAGTTAGCATTATGTGGGCCCCCCAGCACCTTGGCACGTATTTTCCACTATGAAAATCTTCTTACCTGCAGCGTACTGTATTCATCTTCTAAATACCATCGCTCCTTTCTTCCACAAAAAAGCTGCCGTGAACTTGTGCAAATATTTGCTGTTCAGTGGCGATTTGGATAGTCACCAAAGCCGGGAGCGCGGTTGCACAAGTGAACTGTGTTCTGCTGGAAGGCAGCTCCAGCTAGAACCTCATCCGCAGGCCCAGGGAGGCATGGACCCACATCTCCAGCTTGGAAGGGCAGCTGTCAACATCTGGATTGTTTAGGTCAAAATCAGCAAGGCAGAATGCAACGGGAGAGCTTCATCCCCTGCGCTGCTGCTTCCCCAGCTCAGAGGTCAGCCGCTCTGGAATTCTGGCTCTGCTTTCTCCATCTGGGTGCTGAACACATGGCAGAAATGGAGCCCGTGCCAGTGGAGACCTGGGGTGTGGAGACACAGCCCCGTCCCTGCAAGCAAAGAGCAAAGGGTTAAAATTGCTCTTGCAGCCACTGGTGTTTCCAGTGACCAGGACCAGCTGGGGAACCAGCAAAAGCCCCGAGGAGGCTGAAATCCTCAGCAAGGGCAGATCTTCTAGAAGCTTTCTTTTTCCCATCTGCAGTGCCGTGATTCTCTTTGAATTACATCGTTCATAAGCTCTCAGCTGTGTCTTCTCACAGGTGCAGGAGGCGTCTTTTGCAAATCTAAAGGTGCCTCCGTTATGGTGGGGGGACATGGGCTCACAGCTGGGGAGCATTGCCGGGCTGTGGAGCGTTCCAGTTCTGCCAGTGCTGCTGTATGCTATAATATAAGTGTCCAGGAATGTATATTATATATAATAACATGCCCGGGACAGAGACCCAGAGGCTGCACAGGAACGGGTGCATTTCTGAGCACAGCATCTTTCTTGCCTCTGCTTCTTAAAGTCAGAAAAAGCAGCAGACAGTTTTAACCTGGCTTTTGCTGGCTTTTTGCATTCACATCAGGCTCCAGCAACAATATTCACTTTCTTTTAGCTCTTCCCTGGGAATGGGCTTTTCAGGTTCCTCTGCTTGCCTGTTTTCAGGAACAGAGAGATCCCGAACTGCTTATGTTGAGCAGAAGTCACTGGTTTGTCTCTTCAGTCCCAGCGCTGCGCCAGGCATATTTGATGGCTGGAACCAGCCCAATTTTCTGTCTGCACCCTTAATAGGGAAACAGGGCTGGGGATGAGCAGGGGACTCCAGAGGTGTAAATAGATCCGTCAGCCACATGGCGTCATCTCTGCTCTGTACAAATGCAGTTGAGGACGTGCAGTGCAGGAAGAATCGTTTTAATTAGCACGTACTCCTTCCCGAGCTCTGCAACTACTTCTGCTGCTTTTAACAGACTAGCTAATGAACTTTCCAGGAAGGTGCCACCCCTCGGCTCATTCCTCAAAATCCACGTAGGCTGTGTCCATGTCAGCAGAGGTGAGGATCCCTTTGCATTTGCTGAGAAGGGGATGCTTGTGTTCCCGGGGAGGCCAAGAGAAGCAGCAACAAACTGGGCTCCTCCATCATCCCGGGGCATGGACATTGTACCCAGAATGTCATTTTGGAACTGTACCGTAAATGGTAAAAATAACACTGACTACTCCATCTTCGAGCACGACATCTCCAGCGCTGTCAGAATGGCTTTCCTGCTTTGTGCAGGCACGTGGGCAGTTCTGTAACAGTGGAGAAGCCGTGCAGCGTTATACTGTCCCTTCCCTGCAAACTTTTTATAAAGGCCTTGCCAGAAATGGTTGTGTCGTATGGGATAGCGGATGGGGCTGGTTAGAAAAAGTAGGTACGTTTTTGAAAATTCAAAATACTCAAGTACCCCTACAAGATGTTTATGGGGCCAGTGAAGCTTCGGTGGAGGTGGCCGAGCTGACTCGGTCCCTCTGGTAGCTCCTGAGGTGGCTGGAAATATTCAGTATTAAATCACTTGGTGGCTCTGGTTAGGAGCTGTTTCTCTCTCTTTGAGAACAGGGCCTGAAGAAACACCCTGAGTGACCTCGGTGCTCTTGGAAGCAGGTTTTTGAGTCTCCCAGTTGTAAAATAAATGTGGGATGAACGTGTTTATAATTTCCCTCCAGTGAAGGGTGTGGAGAACTCCCTTGCTTCTAACAGTAGTTTCCGTCAGATGGACATGGGACCTGGGGTCACTGCGTGTCATTCCCTGTTTATGTGATTTGTCCTATTCACATGAGTGCTGTGAAATTCAAACTGGTCATTACACTGGGTAGAGTAGGAATTGAATTGTCAGGAAAACATGAGAAAATTGCACTGGGTATGTTCGCCCATTCTGATGTAAACCTATAAGTAGCCTTTTATATTTACCTAATCTGTAATTGAAAGAAAATCCGTAACAGCAGACAAGGACCAGTATAAGATAAATTTCATGCTTTGGGGAGCACTGGTCCGTACTGGGGCTGTGCGGGTGCTCAGGGAGTGAGACTGGCAGACCCTGGGTGCGTGTTTTTCCTTAGAGTGCTTCTTGTTTTCTTTTCCTTTCTTTCCTTCTGTCTTTCTGTCTGTCTTTTATGATCTTGATAATGGAAAATGAGAGACCTTTGCCTTTCTAACCTACCTTAGCATCCCCAGAATTGCTCTAGCACCAACAGCCTCCTCCCTCAATGACGAAGGAAAGATGCTCAGAGAGGCCAGAGCAAAACTTCCCGGTTCCTTCCATACTCGCCCTGTTTTCAGACACTTAAATCTTTGCCAAACTCCCTCTTTGGGCAGAAATTTTCCATGCTGCTTGTCCGCCTTGTGCTGATTTTTGCATTAACTGTGAAATGCTTCAATTGTGAGATATGTGTAAATCTCAGCTAAACAGGTCAGCTGTTCCTTGAGAGCAAGATTTAGAAGAAAGGGTGGTTTTTTACCCACTTTATAGATAGGAAACTGAGGCACAGAAACATTGAGGTTAAAATACATAAAATGTCAAGCTGTCATTTGCTCACTGCAGAGTGTTTGAGTTTATGAACCTAACAATGTTCTTTTGACAGTTTTGTGAGTGGGACAATACCTAAATAGGAAAATGAGATGACAGGTTTCACAGCTTCCCTGTTGAGGCAGTTTGGATTTAAAAACTCGGTTTTGCATGTTTTGTTAGGAGAAAATGTCAAAAACACAGAAGCACATGGTTAGAGATGGCGAGGTTCCCTGGCTGTGGATCCAGCCCTGCAGGGGTTCCCGGCCATCCCGTCAGGAACAAATCCGGGAGGCACACAGATCAATAAAACAGACAATGATTGGAAGTTTGACATTCCGCTGTGATCCTGGAGATACCTGCTCTCCTGTTTGCTGGTAGAGCTTGATATCTAATGAACATTTGGAGCTAGCGGTGCTTTAAAGTGTGCCGCTGAATGAGACGTGTGGCTGCCGAACGAATCGTGAGCATAAATGGAAAAAATCCCCAAAGCGGCTCGGTTGTGAGCATGCCGACCTCTTCTCAGGATGAGCTTGAGGTGGTTGGCGTGTGAGACGATTTCAGCTGAATCAGAGCTGTGGGATTTTCTTCCTTCTCTCGCTCACAAAAGCATTAATTTTTGGACCCAATTGTCGTGTTTCCCAAAGGGAAGCGAGCGATGTGCTTCCATCTCACCCGGCCGTTGGGCTGAGCTCAGTCCCTGGTGTGGGAGCGCTCGAATCCGACCCACACCGAGGCCTTTCTTCCTGGCACCTCACACCACAAACCACCCCTGGGCCAGCAAAAGGCTTCATTCCCGGTTATTAAGTGTGCAGCTGGCAGCGTATGTGTTTTGAGGTGAAAATAAAGGATATTTGCATCTCTGAAAGGTTACGATTTGCATTGTAAGATCCCCAAGCTGGTTTTGCTGCCCTGCTGGGGTCCCCATGGGGGAAGCTTCATCTTGTCCTTGGGGCAGAGCAAAGCGAGAAACGGGGCATCCTGCAGGAATAAACCTCGTTGGACACACAACGCTGGGCGCTGGACCAGCTCCAGAGCTCTTTTTGGATTTTAACACACTGTAGAAACTGATAAATGACAGCTTTACTGTGCTTTACCCCCTTTCGCGTGGCTTTCTGTCAGTGAGAGAAACAGAGTGCTCCATTTCCAGACATTAAAGGAATGTTTACCTAGCCTAATTTTGCAAAAGCGGCGAGGCTCAGGTGGTTATCCTCCTCCCGCTCTCTCCTCCACCCAAGATTTTGAGCTCATGTGGCCTGTTTCAAGGATAAAAAATTCCTAAAGAGTTTTCTGAGCGGAGACATCCAGTTCAAACACATGCGCTTTATTAAATATCCGGGAAACCACAGGGATGGGTGCTGGAGACCGGCCTTGGGCATCCTGGCTCCACACGGCCCGTTGATGTTTGGCCATCGGATGCTCTTTGGGCAGCACCCGGTTGCAGCCCCCGTGGCCTGCAGCCCCTCCTCTGCATGATAAAGCCGACAGAGAAGTCAGAAAGATGCCCAGGCTTTGGATCAGGCTTTACGACCTGAGAAAATCCCTCACTCCGTTCTAAGATGGGATTTAAAAACTGCAGAGCAATCAAAAGCTTCCACTGGGCAGTGGGAAGAGAACCCTTTAATAAGCATCAAAATCCTATTAAAAATAGATATACATAAACTGTGCTGCCACATGGAGGCATGGGCGACAGCTCTCTCAATTTATCATGAATTTTGCAGTTGGCAGCGCTTTTATTTTTAATGCCTGACCATTGGAGTCCTGCTATTGCAGGCGTCCTTTTCTGTATCTTTTTAGTACAAGCCAAAGTCTAGCTGTCATTTTTGCAGAGAGAGGCAATAAAAGGTGAAATAAGTACAGCATAAGGGATCTAAAGCCAGGAGGCTGATCTAAAGTCAGAAGGCAGGTCAAAAAATCCTCAGTATTTTTGTATTTCATTATTTTTTAACATTTGGAGTTAGCCATGGCTACAAACTTAAGCCCTTTAATGATTAATTGAATAAGCTGTCAGTTCATCCGAAGTACCAGAACAAATCAAGGAACAGCACATCACCCAGAGTACTCCGTTATAATGCAACAGTTTGTGTGCTGAGCAAAGATGAGTGCTTAGGAGATGATCCACTGTTCCCCACCAAAGAAACAAACCAGCTCAGCGCCTTCATTCCTCTCCAAGCACTACAATAAATCCATCGGATATCTACAGTTTCACTTGAAAGCTGATAGGTGTCCTCAAGTGAGTATGTGAAGTTGGAACAAGGTCCATGGCAAACAGCGCGAAGGCAGAAGAATGTTGCTGTTTTCCCCCGTTGTGCAGACCCACACCGTCGGGCTGACTCTTTGGTCCAGGTTGTAAACCAGGAGATTTTCCTTCCCTGCTTTCTGTGCCTATCTGGGGTGCCTGCAAAGACCCCTGAGCTGGAAGCTCATCATCTGGCCAGCATCTTCCAAAGGTATTTTAGGAGTTCTCCGTGGAGCGCCAGCTCGCAGTGCTTACAGAATTCCGTAGAGCTCCAGCGGCAGCAGTTCAATACCTACTTGGGTTTCGGCCAACGTTTGTTGTCCTTGCTGGAAATGGTATTGATTATTTGAGCTCAGGAGCCAATTATGGCCGATATGATACTCACCACCTCGTGCCCCAGGATGACGTGTGCCATGGAACCTACTTTGCTTCAGCTGTACCTGCCAAATGGGCCAGTGAGGCTCTGGACAGACCTCTGGCCTTTGAAATCACCCACGGTGTGAATAAGCAGTTCAGCTCCTGCTCTAAGCCAGGGGTGTCAAACTCATTTTCACCCAGGGCCACACCAGTTGCGGTTGCCTCCAAAGGGCCGAATGTGAATTTAGGACTTACACAGTGAGAAGAGAACCATTCAGGACTTACACAGTTCTAAAACTACATTCGGCACTTTGAAGGCAACCACGAGGCTGATGTGGGCCCTGGTGAAACTGAGTTTGACACCCATGCCTTAAACCTTATTTGACACATTTATTGGGTTTGGTTTGAGCAGGGATTGGCTTTTGTATAATATCTCCCTTGGAGGAGCTGTGTCCTGCACAGTGTCTGTCTGTCTGTTTGGTGCCACTGCAAATTTCATGTGGGGTGGAGAATTTTGGCTGAGAGAAACTGCTGTGCCAAGGTAGAGTAGTACCACGGGCTGTTGGAGCCCACCAGCAATTGGTACTTGGTGTCGCGCTGCTGGGCAAAATCAGACGTGAGATGAGTGCCGTGCTTGGGCTATCAGAATGATCACATCTTGCCTAGGTTGGTGGGTTCCATGGCAGCTACCAGAGATGAAATAACTGACATCTGTGACCCTCCTCCACTTGCTGGTCATGGTTGTGCTGATGGACAGCAGTGATGGTTGTGGTGATGGACAGCAGTGATGGTTGTGATGATGGACAGCAAATGATGGTTATGATGATCCACAGCAGTGATGGTTGTGATGATCCACAGCAGTGATGGTTGTGATGATCCACAGCAGTGATGACCATGGACCTGCAACAGCTGAGCTGCTCCTGGGTGTCTTCTCCTGGCAGCAGGTCTGCAAAGTGTTACATAGCAAACCCACAAAAAAGTCAAAAGGCTTCACCCCACTGCAAATTCAAAACAAAGACCCTGATTATCAGAAGCAAAGCCTGAGTTTCTGACCTCTTAGAGGTCCTTCTCAGTCGGAGGTGGGTGTCCCCAGAAGTAGGAGTGACCCGCTCTCAGATAAACCAGGTGCAAGAGGATCTCGAGAGCCCATCAGGGCGATTTCTGTGCTGAGCTCGCTGTGCGAGGACAGGGGAGGCTGTGGGGCGGCCAGAGCTCTGGGGGAAGTGCTCAGGATGCTGGGTTGGTGTTGAAACATGGGCAATTCTTCATTTTGCTCTTTATTTATTACTTTATTCTGCCTCACTGAGTCTGCATCAACGTCTGGTGTTCTCAGCTCTCCTTGGGTCTACTGCATTTAACAGCTTCCTGGGCAAAGCACCTTCCCACGTGGCTTATTTGATGCTATTTAGCTGAATTTGCTGAGCTTCTAGCCTGGGTTTGTTTCATTAGAATTTGGGCTGTACTTTTCCATCTGGCTGCCTAGTGGAAACAGTGTACCAAAATAGGTGTTTCAGTCACTTTATATACATTTTTTCGCAAAGTTAATTGAATTATGAGAGGCAGGTTACTTAAGCAAGTGCAGTGACCCCTGTCACACTTCGTAGGGCCTGTTAAACACATAAAACCGAACATGATCAACACTTTCCAGTAATTAGAAATGCAACCAGCAAATCAGCCCTCCTGCCCCATGAGGGAGAGGTTGACGAGGTCTCCTCGGGACAGCTCCTCCAGCATCGCTGCCGCCGGACTGAAATGCGATAATGCCTCTGTCCACCATGAAATACTGCATCTTCCAGCATCTCCCTGACCCCAAACTGCATTTCAGCTGGTATTTAACGAACTGCAGCCAGCCCCACGTCACCCGTACAAAGCAGAAGATCTTCTACTCTGTTTATAGAGAGGGAAATGAGTTGTGATCTCGCTGCGGGTAACGAGTCGTTAGACGCGGGCACATCTGGGAGGTGGCCGCTGCGGGTGGGACGGTCGGTCCCCGGGGCACACGGAGCTGTGTCTTGCACAGCTGTGCTGCCAGAGCCTTTGGGGACGAGTTTGCAGAGAGGAAAAGTGTCACTTGACCTTTCTGTGATTTAGTTGCCTGGCTGCTTTAATGGCTTTGGGATGTGGGAAATGGAAGTGTAAATACTGATGACGTGCAGGTGGCCTTGCCTGTGCCTGCGCGCCCCGTCCTGCCAGGAGCAAGTACATCTCCAAAGAAAGAACACTTTTTTTTTTCTTCTTATTTATTTCACAGGCAAGGAACAGAGGTGGGGATAAAGGAAAAAAATATGTCAGCTGCTTATTAGATCAGCAGCAGTTGTTTTGAGCCCTAGCGTCTCCATGCCAGGTGATGCAGTAAGCTTTGTTTTGGGGGTGCTTTTCTGATGCAAAAGGCTGTCTGATCAGAAAATGGTATTTTGCTGCGATAATTTTCTGCAAGCAACTTGCACTGGTCTCTCTGAGGTAACATGCTGTTGATTAATGCACAAACTTACCTGCTCTCCCTGGTGTCTGGTTTTCATTCCGTGCAAGCTCTGATTATTCAGTAAAAAAGAAACATTGGCCTACAAAGCTAAACATCAAAATGCAGGAGCAGAACCCTCAGTGTCCCCACTGTTTGCAGTGTGTTTGCTCAGGGTTATTTTCATGCCACACACAATTGAGGTTATTGAGGAGAGCAAAGCGAACAGTATTTGTTATTCAGTTCATTTTGGGTTTTCGGCGCTGTTGTTGTCTCACAGCGGCGGTGCCTGGGGAGTCAGGGGGTGTGAGGTTATGAATTTATTACATGGTGTCTGGAGCTGTACAGAAACAGCTCCCAAAGGTCTCGCTGCAGGAGAAGGGAAGGATACTTCATGGAGGAGCCAGGAGTGGGTGGACAGAGTAGGAAACGTGGGGATGGAGACAAAAACCAGCTTGTCCATGGTGCCAGGGCTGACTGCAAGAGCAGCGATACTGGGATTTCTGTTTTGGGGCTGCTGGACTGCATCTAACCTTTAAACAAAGTGTGTGGGTTTCCACCGGGACCTCTGCTGTGTCTTGGCTGGCTGGGTCTGCATCTGAGGTCAGGTTCCTTGTGGCAAGTAGATTTAACTGGGATTATGTATTTGTAAGTCTGGGTCCGAAATGTTTGTTTCTATAATTTGCCAAACCAAAATCCAAAGTCTGGAGAATCTTAGAGAAGTTTATACCTTAATTCCAGAGTCCACGTCTGGTTTTACGGGCTGTTAATACATTAAGGTTTCTTTAAAACAGTTAATGATTTGTATGAAATGGTTTACCCACAGATTTTTAACTACTTAATGACAACAGACTAAGAGCAGGGACCTGCTCTGCATCTCTTGGGCTGGTACCCAGGCTGCTCCATCACAGATCCAGGAGAAAAAAGTTTGGGTTTAGAACACAAAGAAGGAAACAAGAGAGACCAGAAAAGCTCAAGTGAAGTAATTGGAGAAATTGTGTCATAGAGGAGGTGCAAGTTAAGTCAAAGAGTTCAGGCTCTTTCCGCTTGGGGAGGTCAGCAGTGCCGGTCACCAGTGTCCGTATGAATGGCTGAAGCTCATATGATTCCATGTGTTGTGCTTGAAAATCTATACGAATCCTGCAGTGGAAGTTGAGGCGATCAGGATATCTATAAAGCAGCACAGTGCCGACCTGCGAAGCAGCATGGGAAACCCAGGACAAGTGGGCTCATCTCATTCCTTCTACTGAGGTCTACGCTAAGCACATATGGACCAGATGGTGGAGCTGGCTTTCCCTGCCTCTAAACCAAACCTCTGTCCTCCCCCTCTGTCTCTTTGCAGAGCTCCCTTCCTCGGAACACTTGAGCGTGGCTGATGCGACATGGCTTGCCCTCAACGTGGTGTCTGGTGGAGGTGGCTTCTCCGGCTCCCAGCCCATCGGAGTGACCAAAATTGCCAAGTCAGTCATAGCACCCTTAGCTGACCAAAACATCTCTGTGTTCATGCTCTCCACCTATCAGACGGACTTCATCCTGGTAAGAGGACCCGAGAGGGCCAAGCAGAGTTATCTGCCACCGTTTGAAAGTTCACTTGGGCAGTTCTAGTGACATTTCTGGGAACAGGTTGTTTGAGTAGCAGCACAAGTACCAGAGTCTGCTTTCTCCAGAGCTCTGTGCCTCATAGCGAGGCTCTCTGATATCTCAGGAGCTTTGCCCATGGGATGGGGTGGTTGTTGGTGTGGGTTATCTGGTGTCTAATGAGAGTGCCGAGCCCACACTGCAGTCTCTCGCTTCATGGAGGCCCTGGCAGCATTTCCCACCTTCCCTCGGGCTTTGGTTTTCTGAGAGTTAAATGAACAATAGTGTCTGTTGTCGGGTTGGCTGGTGATGGCCAAGAGGCTCCAGAGTTGTTTCAGGGATGGACAGTCAGACTGTCTTTCTGTCTGACACGCACGTGTGTGCACTTGCACAGGGCACGAACACATGAGCTTTATTTTCTCAGGAACAAAGGCTGAAGAACAGGCAGTGCTGAGTTCTTGAAGGGATACTGGAAAAGAGGTGAAATATCTCCCTTGTTAGAAGTCTCCACACTCTATCCACGGTCTTAAAAGCACTGTGGTGCTTAATCCTACTGATATTTGCAGTGATGTCACCAAATGTGCTTCTCTAGACACACATCCCGATGGTGGTTATCCTCACACACCAGCTGGCTCCCGCAGGAGCGATGTGTCTGCTTTTCTGTGCTCTGAGAGCCCGTAACCTCCGCTGCGGTGGCGCACACCATCACGAGCTGATCCTCTTGTCACCTTCAGGTACGTGAGCGGGACCTGCCCTTCGTGATGCACACGCTGGCTGCTGAGTTCACCATCCTCCGGGTAGTGAATGGGGAGACGGTGGCTGCCGATGACCTCGGGATAACGAATGGATTTGTCAAACCAAAACTGGGTAAGGACCAGAGTGGGCTCAGCTCGCCAGGGAGTTGGTCTCCATGACACATGGGGGCAAAAATCTGCCTCCTACCTTCCTTCAGCGTTTTGGTGAATGTTTATCCTGTTGTAAGGTAATAAATTATCTTAACACATGCCTGAGTCTATCCCAGTTCAACCAAGGATTTGAGTAAGCGCTTAAATTTCTGAGCAACGCTGATGGGCTTTGCTGAATTTCAGCCTTTTAATGCTAGTTTCACATTTCCAGAGGAGACACGCCTTTTGTAGGACAGAAAGTTAAAATACAATTAATTTCAGTTGCAAAAATAAGTCTGTAGCCCATACTTCCATCTTTCAACTATTCAAAGGAAAATGGCTTATATAAAAGCTTAAGTGTCGCAGGGATTGATGCACAGACAATACTATTGTTCAAATTTCAAACTTCGATACCAGTCAGGATCAAGGCCACTGTCAGCCCAGGGCTGTATAGAACCTTAGGATGCTTCTAGTTTAGAGGAACAAGCATCAAGCAAAGGGCACGATCAGGAAGAGGAACTACTTAAATACATGTTTACCTACACACCTGTGTGTAATTTTATGCCCATAACCAAACAAATCAGGGATCAGTTATTAAAAAGTGCCACTCAGCCTCGTCACTTGATAGCTATAGATAATCTTGTTTAAGAAAATGAGCCTTATACAAAAAGCATGAAGGAAGGGCACACACATCGATTATGCACAGGTATGCAATTCAGTGTGCTGCTGCGGTTAATAGTTGCAAGCCTACATACCAGCCCTTGGCTGCAAGCATGTTTGCCGAGCTGCCCCATGTTGGCTGGTTTTTAACTTTTGTAGGTATTTTGGCTTCCGAAAAGGAGGGGAAAGATGGTGTGCTGCCAGCAGCCACAGCCCGAGAAATGCCTTCCGTAGCCATGCCTTTTAAATGGTGGAAGCCTGAATTTATTTTGACTTTTCAGTTTGTGTTGGATGGTCCTCGAGTTTTCCCCTTGTCCTGTGTGGATGCACCCGATGGCCTGGAAGCCCCTATGAGCAGAGAGCTGACCCGTGCCCCGTGCGGGGCAGGGTGCTCGGGGTGACATCACCCTGCACCCCAGGGGACGCCACGAGAGCAGGTTGTCCCCAGGCCCTCGGTCCCTGCCTGAGAGCCAGCAGGGCTTCAGCAGTGAGGAACTTCCTTACAAACGCTGTCAGTTTTCTCTGCGGCTGCTGTGTGGGTAACACGTCTGGTGGGATGCGAACCTGCTGCAGACGTGGCTTCATAGTTGTGTGTATCTGTGTGTGTCTCTTTCAGTTCAGAGGCCCGTCATTCATCCCCTTTCCAGTCCAAGTAACATGTTCTGCGTCACCAGCCTGGATCCAGATACCCTTCCCGCTGTTGCTACACTCCTCATGGATGTCATGTTTTACTCCAATGGGTAGGTCCTGGCAGGGAGATGGGCTCCCAGGTGAGATGTGGCTGGTGTCTGGAGGCAAAAATTCATATTGCTGCTCCAGGATGCCCAGGGATCTGCTGTGGCCTTAGGCTGCTCTGGTGCCCTGCACGTAGCGAGGTTTCAAAAGCTCGAGAGGGTTGTCCTAACAGGGGGAAGCGAATTAGGAGATTGAAGGTGCCCGAAGATATCTGTTGGCTTTCGAAAGCTGAGCCTTTTCAGGTTTAAGCTAAGAGCAGCAATGCAATCAATGTGCTGGATATCCATGTAGGACCAGAGGATGTACAGATGTACACCGCTGCCCATGGTGTCTGCAGCTCCTGGGCCTCCTGCCACAGGACCTTGGGGCAGGGCTGGGAGGGTTTTGTCAGTTGTGGGGAATGGCATTTTTTTCCCTGCAAAATCAAAAAAAGAAAAAGCAGTATAATATGGCAGGACTGAGGGTCACTTCCCTAAGTTAGTGTATGAACCTTTCTGCTTTCAGTGGCTGTATCTGCTTTGAGAGCCTTCCTTTGCTCTTCTAGCCACGGTTAACACTGTTCTCTTCTGTTTCATCAGAGTAAAAGACTCGGTGGTGGGCAGCGAAGACTCAGGACATATTCGCTTTTTCTCCTTTTCTCTCATTGAGGGTTACATCTCCTTGGTCATGGATGTCCAGACACAGCAGAGGTGAGCTTTGATCTTAAGGTCTCTTCGGCCCCAAAAAAGCACCCAAGATGTTCTCAAAGGGGGCAGGAAGCAGCTTAAGCTCCTAAATGTTAATGTAGGGAACCTCATTGCACGGGTGTCATGTGCCTGTAAACCCTGTCGCTTTTCTGAGTGCAGTCTGGCGTGTTAGTTCCAGCTCCTGAATTTTGGGCTTGTCTATCCAAGCCCTCAGTGAAATCACAAGCCAATGTAATGTAGGGTTATCTCACTTCCGAAAAAGGGACACTGGATCAAAGTGATTTAGATGTTTTTATTTTCTTGTTAATTAGTTGTGCTTTTAAGAGCAAAAACAACAAAAAAATATTGCATATGTGGTTGAAGTTTTGCTGTTAAAGGCCAAAGGCAGGGTGGGGATGTCAGCGATGCTGTCCTCCCCCTTTGCTTTTACACATGGCTGGGCTTGGTGCGGAGTCTGGTTGTGATGATAATGTTCTGAGTCATCCCTGTGCAGTGGGAGCCCGTGGCTCGTTTGTCTGGCATGGAGAAAGTCAGCCGGGGAGCACATATCAGCCTGTTTGTGTGCGGGTGCGCTCGGCAGCTTCGCAGCACAGAGACCTCTGGGGTCCGGAGGCCAGGCAGGATGCTGCGCTGAGATGCAGTGCATAGATTTAGTTTTGAGACACAGTAAAGCGTTGAGTTTTGATTGCAAACTGTTAATTGCCCTCTTGAAAGTTGCTTCGACCTTAATTGGAGTAAGACCCTTTGAGGGAGGCTGGAGGGTTGGAGCAGCACCGGGTGCTTGGGGAATCCCGGTGGCCAGTTCGTTTTCTACCTACTTGACCTTGGGCAAGTCCCTTGGTCACTGGTCTTCTTTCCCCTGCTAAGAAACAGGGATCTCTGCAGGGATTCCAGGGACGGTAAGGAAAAAAGCACTGATGATGCAGGGACACGAAAACACTGGCCACCGCTCACATGCCTAGGAGAGTAGGTATGGAAACATATTCTCTCCCTAGATGTTTAGAAATGCAGCTCAAATCACGCCTTCAGATTAACGGTCTTGAGGTTTGTAAAGCTGAGGCACAGCCTGGTTTTTAGAAACCTTTTTCCCTGCCTCTCTGGGTGCCTGTGCGCGCTTCCAGCCTCAGATGCTGATTTACCATCAGACATCTGGAGGGCCAGGCAGGTGCATCTGTCCTGTTTGATTGGAGTTTTCTCAGTTTCACCGAGCTGCTGCCGCTGCTATTGTTGGCTTCAAGCAGCGCAGGGATACAGGAACAGCAGCATCCCCGCAGGCAGAATCTGATACACTGCTGTGCTTTAATTGCCACGTTTGGTGTTCCTTTTTTTTTTTTTTTTTACAGATTTCCTAATAATTTGTTGTTTACAAGTGCATCTGGTGAACTCTGGAAGATGGTGCGGATCGGCGGGCAGCCTCTTGGCTTCGGTAGGTGAACATTTGGGGGATCGGTTGGTGCACAGGTAGCGAGGTGCCTCAGGCCCTTCAAGGATGATGGAAAAATCCATCGGAGGCTGAAGCTTTTTAAGAGCCAGCAGCTTAACATGACTTCGCAAGCTGAGATTTTCCGAGAGGAGTCGTCTTACTCCTACCTAATAAGTCAGGCTTCTAACTATACTTTTGAAAGTGCTACACAGCCTGAGAGCTCCATCCTGGCATTCTTCTGCTGGACTTTGGGGCTAGCTACGGCTGGGTCTCTCTTTAAAAAGAAATGGAGACAAAGATGGCATGGGAATGCATTACAGATGACTGAAATGGGTGGTCGGAAAGCACTGTTGTACTCCAGTGCAGTCCTTGGGCAACGCTGTGGCTTCAGTAGATTTAGGACAGATTTATAGCAGTCCGAGTGGGAGTCCTGTTCACACACCTGTTTCACATCCAGCACTGCAAACATTTTCTCCGCTCTAAAGAATATTGGACCTACATAGCACAGAGCAAATGCTTCACGTCTGCAGAGGTGTTCTTGTTATTTTTATGTCCCCTGTGAATTTAAGGACGCCGATCTGAATACTGCAACAAAAGCCCGATCTTCAGAAAATACTGGGACTCCTTCCCACGGTCTCTGAAACAGTTACAAAACATGGGATTCAAGGACATGTCTGAAAAATGTTTGGCCAATTTTTATATTTAATTGCAACTTTTACACCAGACAACTGAAAGTAGCAAGAGCGAAACTTTCATGCACCTTCTCTTCGTGCATCTTATAGGCAAAATATGTAGAAGTGGCATGGCGTATGTCATTGATGGGATATCAGGATGCCTACTAGTCCTCTAAATATTTGATGTTTATATATTATGTGTAATATTATATTAAGTTGAAATGTTTGCTTTGGATCAGTGAAACTAAGATTTTATCTGGAAACAACGTACCATTGATCTGCCATGAACAGGACAGATGAACCATTTAAATTGGCGTGAAATCCTGTCTCAGGGGCTGTGGGGTCCAGGAACCACATGTCCAGGCCAACCAGCGGGTCAGCATCTCCTCTCAGAGGTGCCGGGCAAAGTGTTCGAGAGCAACAGCTAAAGAGAAAAATAGAGGTTAAGGGCATATGAGACTGGTGTTGGTGCTTCCTTCCTGAACATCATTAGTTGCCTTTCTTTGGACCTCTGGAAATCGTTCCAGTTCTAATAGTTTGTGCCTTGGGGGGATTTATGTTTCTCTATAACAAAAAGAAGGCAATAAAACCAAATGTGCAATATATCGTGGTGGCCCAAGGACCCTGATTCTGTGAGACAGAATACATTTTGCTATGGAGATCCGTTCTGATTGGAGTTTGTGAAGACAAACTCCTCGCTGTATAGGCACAGAGCTGGTGAGACCCAGGAGTTCTGTGAGATTGACAGGTGTCACTCAGACAAGGATTGATTTTTTTTTTTTCTCACTCCCACAGATGAATGTGGAATTGTTGCTCAGATTTCTGAGCCTTTGGCTGCAGCCGACATCCCAGCCTACTACATCAGTACTTTTAAGTTTGATCACGCGTTGGTGAGTATCGAGACACCTTCTTTGGAACAGGGGTGATCTTTTCCCTGGGAGAAAGCTCACAATGAGAACATCATTCCCCATCTGGAGAGCTCGCTGGGGTGCCCGTGCTCTGACACAGCCCAGCAGACACCTCTCTCCAGCCTCCTGCCTGCCATGCCCTGAGTCAGGGGCTCCTGACCCAAACCCAGCCCAAGGCAAAGCCGCGTTTTGGGGTCTTATTCTTGCAAAGGGCAGGTGTCTGTCCTTAAAGACCTGTAGCAATGGAGGCTTCGCGACCTCCCTGACCAACCTCATGCACTGCATCACTGTCTTTTATTAGAAACAGCCACAAACCCTCCCTGTTTTCCTGCAAACGTCATTGAAGGCTCCAGCCTCTCAGGAGGGTGCCTGGGCGGGGGGGACCTTTTGGAGAGTCTCCCAATAGCAGACCCCTGCCTTCATCTCCTGCTACCTGCATGGCATTAACCTTTGGGTTTGGGACCCATCTCTGGGTTCTGCTGTCCCTGCATCGTCCTCATGGTGTAGGCTTTGATAAAATAGCAATGATCGGCAGGACAGCGAGGGAAGGTGATTTTGGAGCAGGGAAGGATGTTGTGTGTTTGTTCTCATTGGGTGCCCATCAGCAGCACGAGGGTCTTGCCATACGTGCAGGGTTCTCCATCTCTTCTCTTCTCTTCTCTTCTCTTCTCTTCTCTTCTCTTCTCTTCTCTTCTCTTCTCTTCTCTTCTCTTCTCTTCTTCTTCTTCTTCTTCTTCTTCTTCTTCTTCTCTTCCCTCTCTTTTATACTGCTGGATATTTTGCCTTCTAGACCTACCTCTGCTCTTCCTTTGGCTGTGTAGGACACACTCAAAAATCAGGAATTTCCCTCAAAAGGGAGAATTGCCGTGTCCGTAGCCACAAACGGGATAGCATTTGACTTGGAACCTTGTTCCCCAAGCACTGAGGGCGGGAGTCAGCAGCCCGGGCGCTAACAGAGCTCAGCTGCTTTCATCTTGTCGTTGTTTTGTTCTTAAATGTACCCTCTATCGCATTATACTCCTTCTTTCACCACTGTAAATTCACTGCTCAGGCCCTACGTTTGACCTGTAAAAGCTCCAATGAGTACAAGGCGGGTTTTTGCTTCAGCTAATTACTTTGATTTTTCACAGTTGGTGTGAACCATTTGCAGCCTACAGGTCATGTGTGTAAAGAGTAAAAGTAAATATTATTCCAGATAGCAGAGGTCAAAGTGTTATATAAGTTTGTCTTACTTTCTTGAATATTAACTGTGCTGATAAGATAAGCTAATAAAACACCATTTTAAAATCAATACTGTTAGCTTTGCCTCACATTCCTACCTGCTGTTGTGGCCCCAGGTGCATGCTTTCTGCGCAGAGTGCTTCTAGTTGTCAAGCAATATCTGGAGAGCTCAGCCCTGTCGCTTAAAATAGATATTTCACTTAAAACTTGTGCCGTACAATTGTGATGACTCTGCAGGCAGCTCCTCCTTTGCCAAGTGTCTCATCCTGCCTCATCTGAGCCCGGCAGAGCCCCCGAGCAGCTGCCAGGGCAGGATTTGGGCTCTGCGTATTTCAGCGTTTTCCTCACTGCTCACTAGTTTTTTTTTTCTTATGGTTTTAAAAACCTTTTCGTCTGGACGGTGCTATTTTACCTGTCAAACCCCTCCACCAGAATGTGTTGGATGCGGGTGCATTTCAAGCCCTCCGATGCTTGACCTGGCTCTGGGAGCAGTGCCTGCACTGGGTGCTTGCTGGCTCGAGGTCAGTTTTACTGGCCTAGACCTCTAGATTTTGACATGTTTTCCTTAATTTTGCTACCTTGACTTCTAGTGACGCTTACCAAGGTCAAAGTGCATCTTGAATGCTTTCTCCACATCCTTCCTTTCATTATTTACAGTTCTTCAGTACTTGTTGTCAACAACTTAGAGCTCTTCATAAAACCTGGTTGTCCTTTTTCACCTCTTCTTTTTTCTCCTGTGCATTTTAAGGTGGTTTTTGTTGCTTGAGTTTTTATTTGACCTGGGTACGAACACTCGGGTCTTCCCGCAGTGCTGTAACTGTAGAAGTTTGCCCTGAAAATCGGGATTTGTGCTTGAGAAGAAGTCACTGATGGAGACAACGCTGAGATGGGATCCTCCAGGTCTCTGCTGTGTGCCCTGGGGGACGCAAGGTCGGGCTGGAGAGAGCTGTGGTTTCCAGCTCCCTCTAGAGAGAGCAAGGCAGAAGAGTCCCCATTCCCTTTTCCAGGTGCTCTGCTCCCCCCATCCTGTGCTTGGAGGTGTCTTGCTCGTCTTCACCAGCATTTTGCATCTCATGAGCCTGAAGCTGTGTCTGGGACGTAGTTTGGAGCTTTACTTTTCCCTTCCCAGCAGATGCTTTGATCTGAACACCTTGCCGCAGCTGCCCTGGGATAGAGATCTTTTCTAAGGGACACCAAGGGGTAGGACTTCTCCACTGGTGGCAAGCTAGGATGTGTCCTACAAATCGAAACTGCACATCTGTCCTGGAGAAAATCCACCCCAAACATTTGTGGTGTGGTTGAGACACACATCTCTTGATGCTAAAGGAGTTGAGCGTCTGCAGCGAATGAGGGTTCAGCCCGTTGCGTTTCATGAGGAGGTGGGTCTGTGCAGATCCCATGGGCCAGAACCGGTTCTGCCTCCTCCTGCTCCTGTTCCGCACTGACGGGGCGTATGGACAGACCCAGAGATCCTCTGCTGAGTCTGCCTGAGAAAGAGGGGTTTGCAAAATTGATTCCTATGCCCTTTCTCATTATCTTCTGGAGCAACAAAGAGTCATACAGCTTCTCCCACTGCAGTGTTCAACATACCGGGAAAATGATGGAGGAGAGTCCTGTCTCAAAGGTCTATTTCCTATGGTGGAGATTTGCCGGGGTTTTCTTCCTAACCCAGAAGAATTTGCTGTATAGTTGCTTTAAGATTATTTTCTTCCTTCCCCAGCTGGCTTCTGTTCACACATCATCAGTTAGCCGCTCCTATTCCATCTTCCCATTGGAAAACTGAACGGTTTTCTTGTTATTTCTCATGGGTTTTTTTCTTCAGTTTTGTTAAAAGCCTTGCAGAAAATCGCTGTTCAGTTGTATTTCCACTGAGCTCTGGAGGGTGTCCAGTGAATCCAGGTATTGTGCTCGTGGCCAAGGACTCAGATACCCCACAGCCCCTTCTTCAACTTACTTAACATGAATTATTTCGGCTTCTTGCAGCAGCTCACAGATCATTTATTTTTCCCTCAGTCTCCTTTCTATGAGCTATCCCCTGAGTGTCAGATTTGGGTTTATGGAACGGTCAGACACCTCTTTTCTGTCTGATGTAACTTTAACTTGTGATACTCTTTTCTACCGACGACAGCCACTCTTGAGATCTTTTGCATCTTCTGCTGTAAGGGTTTTTTCTTGCAGTAAGAAAAGACACCCAGTAATGATTCTGTATGTGGACTTCTGTGGTTAAGTCTCATCTCAAGACTGGGTAAGAAAGCTCAGGTGCCTCACCACACCATCCGGGTCTCCTCGCCACAAGCAGATTGGCAGTTCTCTTCTTTCAATGGACGTCCCCCCCGTCACCCAACGTGGTCTCCCCACCCACACTTATGGGTCCCAAACCTTTAGGATGCCCTGGAGAGCCCTTAGGCAGCCAGATAGGTCTATCAGCACAGGCCCTTTGTGTGAGCGAGCTCCTGCCGTACAAACGCTTTACCAAAAAAAGGGAGAGAGGAAGAGGAGCAGGAAAGGAAAACCCCAAAGCTGTTGCCTCCCCACCACACAGACACCAAACCGGCCACGTGTTGAACCAGAGGGTGTCTCCTGTAGGCCGAGTCCTTTCTCAGCAGAGTTCAGGTGTCCAGCAACAAAGCACCCGGCTCCTTGGGGCTGTCGTAGCTTCATCTCCTGCGTCTCCGTTCCTTGTCACCCCCCCTGGCTCTTGCTGGAGCGTGACGTTTCTTTTTTTGTTTTCTTGCAGGTACCTGAAGAAAATATAAACGGTGTGGTCAATGCACTCCAAGTCAGTCAAGCTGAAAAGCATTAGAAATCTTCTGAGCTGGTTCCAGATGCTTTTTATTATTATAATTATTATTATTATTATAATTATTATTATTATTATTCTTTTTTTTCTCACAGTATTTCTTGAAAAATCTGATTCCAGAGAGTGACATGAAAAGAGACTGTGGAAAGTTGAGCAGAAACAGCTCCAATAAGCCTTTGTTTTAATTATAATAATAATTATTATTGTTATTTTATTAAATCTATGAATGAGGGGCAGGAGGAGAGGGAGTTTCCTGACGTTCAGCTCCAAGGTGAAGCGGAACCTGCCCGTGTTCTCGGTGTGGAAGGAGCTGCCCGGGGGCACCGGTGTCCCCCCCGAATCGCGGGGCCGGCCGCACACACAGGCTGGGACGGACGGGCCGCTTGCTCAGAGAGAGCCCTGAAAACCCTACATGAAATGTGGAATTAAACAGAAAAGACGTGGCATGGTGCTGGCTCGTCTCCTCGCATCAGACTTTCGGAGGACCGTCCGTCATTGCGTGTGCCGAGATAGAATGGGAGTTGGGTTCTGGTTCCTCTGGCAAAACCGTTTGGTGTTGGAAAAGGGGAAAATATCCGGTTGTTTGAATTTTCCCCTTTTTCCCTTTCTCCCTGCAGTCAAAGCCCGGCTGCTCAGAGAAGGCCTGGGGAGGTCATTGCTCTGCTGCCACCAAGACTTCCGTCTGCATTGAAACTTGGCCGTTTTAGCTCAGTTTTCCCCAGTCACCCTCCCGCCATCCCGTGTCCTCCCACCGTGTTCCCCGCTCCAGGGCAGCTGCTGTCCCCTGTCCCCACCAGCAGAGCCATCCCCAAGCCCTTGTCTCCCAGGGCCAGCAAGAGGGGGGACGTGTCTCTTCTCCTGTCCCCACGGGCTTATTTCCCACCCATGTCGTTCACGTGCACAGGGGTATTGCCCAAAGTCCCTGCGCATCCCCGGCCACCTTGGCCGAGAGCCTCAGCGGGTTGTCCCCACCAGCACCAAGAAGGTGCCCAAGCTCTGCAGGGACCCTCCTACAGTTTTTCATCGGCTCCTTCATCACCAGGATGGAAATCGCTGCTGGTTGCGGACTTGCCTCCTGGGATTTTTCCCTTAGGAAGCAGAACCGTGCTGAAAATATGTAAAACTTGAGTTGTTTCCCTCTGGTCCTGCCTTGGGAAGGTGACGGGGGCTCCTCCCGTGGGGCACCAGCAGTGTGTTTGCCCCTGGCTTGAGCCAAAGCTGTGGACCAGCAGGACATGGGCGGCGAGGCCCGCGGTGGCACCGGCCTCCCGCTCGCACCCATGGGCGCTCCCTTAGGGCTCCGCTTAGGAGCCCAAGTGTATTTTGCATTTCCAGTCTTCTTCCCATCTAATTTTTGATATGACGAAATTGCAGGTCTTACGCTTTTAATGAGGGCTTTCCAGCCTTGCTTAACAATCTCTCTAGCGGGAGATTCCTGAGGCTGCACCTTGCAGGTTTGAGCCAGGGTTTTGCTCTAATCTGGAGGCACCAAGCAAGTACCTGAGGTCATGCCGCAGGTATGGTTTCTGCTGGTGTGCTGGACATGCAGACTGGTTTATACTGGTGCGTAGGACGTGCAAACACGCTGGCTTATGGCTCGCTGTTCTTCATTCACGGTGCTGGGGGGCTCAGCTTAGTGTTTGTGGTTTCTGGTGCTGCTGGACCCAGACTTTGAGTCTCAAATCGTTCTCATTTTTGACGGGTGAGGTGTTGTGTGGCACCTGGACAAGGAATCAGAGCATGCACAGGAAAATGTGGGGATTACCCGCCTTTGTTGGCCCTGAGTTGAATCATCCCAGCTGAGAAACACTGAGGCACATGTTTTACACTTTACCGAACAGTATGTTTTGCTGCTCCCTTTACGTGGGTTTTCAGAATTGCCCCGTGATGTGTCGTATTCCCTTCAGATTTCTGCAGTAAATGTTTATTCCAGGTGTGGCACCGCGCGTCCCTGGAGGTTTGCTTGGAAAGATGCTTTGGTCTGAGGATGCGAGCGGGGCCTGCGAGGTTTAAAAGCGCTCGGGGATGCTTCGTGGGCTGAGCTGAAGGATGCGCAGGGCGCTCGGGAGCTTTCCACCGCGTCAATTGTCGAAGGGTTTCTCCTCGGGCTGGCAGATCGGGATGTCTGTAGCGCCGTGCAGGACATTTTTGGAGAGGGGTACCAGCGAATTAGTCGGGTGCAGATGCCGAGTTGCCAACCAGGTTTTCTGGTGTGCTGCGTTGAGCCTGAGCTTTCCCTGAGTGTGTGGATGGTGTCACAGGGACAGGGCCTTCGTTGTGCTCCTGGCTTTTGTCAGCCATTGGGAAATGATTATTTATCCACTTTCCACATCGAAGAGCAACATACGTTGCCCTCTGCGTGTGCTAGTGCTGCTTTCTAAGGACCACGACATGTACGGTAGGGAATTACTTGAAACAAGCACCAGCTTTACTGAGCCTTAAGAGAAAGCGAAAAAACAGTTTTTAAGTTGTTGGGGTTTTTTTTAAATTTTGCACTCAGGCTATTTTAGAGGCTGATTTTTTTAATTTCAGTTTTTCACTTCTTTTCCCAAGGGAGTCAGCCTTCGATTTGTGAAATCTGTAGAAGCCTTTGGGCTGTTCAGAACTTCACGAAGCGGGTTGAAAAAGCCCGAAAAATTCACAAGGTGTAAAATGCCACTGGGGGACTCTGTCTCTGCCATCATCCTCCGCTTCGCCTTTTTATTTCCTCTCTCGTTTTGTCCTGAGAGCCAAAAAGGTTGTCCCAGACAACTTGGGGTAGTCTGATACTTTCCTTTTAGCATTCCCTGCATTGCTTTGCTGGGGGGAGCTGGGATAGTCCACATTTAGCCAGAATTGGTTAAACCTTGACCCAGAGCCCTGGCGAAGGCGAATTTGCGCAGGGGGTTCTGCTTGTGAGACCTTCACTGGATAAGGCAGGAAGGGGCATCTAGGAGATTTATTTAAAGAAATTAATAGTAATAATAATAATAAAACACCACAGTGCTTAATGAGCCCAAAACAGCAGCTCTTAAAGTGGCTTAACAACTCCTGCTTTCCCAGCACTTTGGGGTGGGGAAAAATTGAAGGGTCTTGTCTTTTCTTCTTTTGAATGCCTTATGGTGAGAACGTCTGTGAGCAGCCCTGGCATCGCGCTGTTTCGCGCCGGGTGCTGCTGGGGTGCTCTTCTCGGGCTGTCTGCACGGCGCAGCGCTCGGTTCCGCAGCATCTCGCCTGTTGTGCTGAGCCGTTGTGCCGCGGGTCCCTCCCCGGGTCCCTCCCCGGGTCCCTCTCGCTCCCTCTCTCCTTGCACAAAAGATTCACCAAACAGCGAAATGCAAACAGCGTTTCCAAGCCCTGCGAGGAGGGGAGGGCAGGGAAGGAGATCAGCCCTGCCGCGTCCTCCTTGCTTCTCCGAGGCCTTTGTTTTCTTAGAAATTTCGACCTCTCTCATGTTCTGTGTGTTACTGTGTAGATTTTTGTCTTTTTTCCCCCTGCCCCAATTAGACTTTGGCTGCGGATTCTTTTCTCCTGTGCAAGCGTGTGCGTATGTTCATACAATTGTAAAGTGTTTACATAGAAATACTTAGTATGTCTCTATTGTACAGATATATAAATACCTGTGTTTTACGTTCCTCTGGCTATATGCTGTACATAGCATATATACTTGAGCAATATAGGTTAATATATACTGCGTGAGTACATGTGTGTATACTCCAGGCACACGCTCTGTGTGTGTATAGCTATGTAGGAAGTGCTGTATACACACATTTATTCACCATATATTTTTAATTCAAGTATATAGGCAATATGAATACTTAGCTACGCTCTCGGGATTTCTCCACGCGTTTCTAGCGAAGAGCAGCAGCAGAGCCGACCTGGAGCAAAGCTGCGGCTCCTCCGCTCACATCGAGAGCCAGAGACACAATCGCCGACCCGCAGCATCGCGTTTTCCTGCAGAACACCCTGCTCCCCTTCAGCTCCGTGCCCCGAGCACAGAGACTGTAGGCAAGTTGCTCCTTTTCCTTCATGGATATTTTAGCTACTGCCCTGAGTTGCTTCAGCCCGTGAGCAGCGACGGTTCGTTTGCAAAGTGCCCGCAATGGGGTTTGCGGTGGGGCTTCCAGCACCCCCGACCCTCCTGCCGCCTGGTCCGGGGTGACCTGTGCTTGTCACCGCGGCTGCTCGGGGTCCTTGGTGGCCTTGCCCGGTGTCTCCGGCTGTTCTGCGGGTACGTAGTTCCATGGGACGTGTGGCTGGTGGTGGTTTGGTGGCCAGGAGACAAGACACCCACGGCTAACGCAGAGAAACCCGCATTTGTTGACCACTTTAAACCAGTGGGTTATTTTTATTATGAATAGGTGGAAGTATCAGAGGGCTAAAAGCAAAGAGCTGCTGTTTGGGCTGCATCCCTGGGGTCTTTGCATCTCGGCCTCAGTGTCCTGCTGACCTGTTTGGCCCGGTCCAGGTGGGACGAGGTTTTTACCCTGAGCATCCCTGGTTTGATATTTCAGTGGCGCCTCCCCGGGTGCGCTGGGGGTGCTGCCTTGCCGCTGATCTCCCGGCTCTTTCGGGTCCCTGGTTTTCAGTCTGGCCCATCGGTGCCTCCTCGCAGCGGTTTGTGCAGCTTTTTGGTTCGTGTCAGACCCTGAAGTCAGTTTGCTTTGCGGTTGGCGGAGTTTCTGAAATACTGGCTGGAAGTGGCGGGTGGTGTCGGTGCTGTGGCCGCAGGGGTCAGTCCCGGCCCTGCGGTTTTCCCCTGTTCGAGAGCACCGGGATGTGCAAACTCCCCACTTTAGAGATCAGTGACTTGAGCTGAAGGTGCCAGGTCCTGTGTTGGCGCAGTCAGCGCTCAACGAGAGAAATGTTCCTGTCTCAGCACTGGATAATTGGTATTTTCTGATAACGACAAGGGAGAAATTCTTCGTTCAGCCCAAGCCTGAGCGTCGCTGCCAGCTCCCGAGCGAAGGTGTCTCACAGCAGCATCGGTGGCGGACAAGAAATCGTTTTCTGATGGGGATTTCATTTCTCTCTGTTCCTCTGACTGTTGGGGACATCTCCAGTAAGCAGCTTAAGGCATCTCACTTACCTGTTCCAGTCCTGCCTGCAGACGTTGGATTGGATTAAACTTTTATTACCTGCTAGAGAGTAAAACCCAGTAATCCTTTGCCAAATAGTATTTACATTGTATAGCTAGTGCTGGGACGTGTTTACATTGGCTGAGGTGTGCAGAGCTGCCTCCAGATTTAGATACCTTCTCCCCATGAGCGCGTCTGTCTGTCTGTGTCTGTCTGTCCCCTGCCTGGGCTGTAGGTCAGGGGCAGCGATACCAGTGATACCAGTGACACCAGCAATATCCCTCGGGCATCCTGAGCCGGTACAGAAACGTTCTGTGCGCATCCCCACCAAGGGTTGTGAGACCTTCCCAGGAGAGAAGGGAAACATTTGACTGTGAATCTTTAATTACTCCATCACCCCCAACCCTCCCCATTTGCCTTCCCTCCGCCTCCTCCTTTATTTAATCCTCATGGAGCACAGCTGGGTGGAAATACCAGCTCTGGTTAGCACAGGTGGAGGAGGACGGGGTTCTGCAGCCTGGGCCGTGCAGTGGAGGCCGATGGGCAGCCCCTGCAGCAGCTCTGCTGAATGCAGAGCGATGCACAGACCCCGGCAAAGCAGGGGAAATAAATGGAGTATGTATCAAACGTGGTATGTTATAATTATAGGGTGTGAATGTGCAGAGAAGCACGGATGTCCCTTTCTTGGTCTCTCTAGACAGCAGCAGCCGTTTCTCCCTCAGGTCGAGAAGATAACGAAGCCGAGGACCTTGGAACTGCGGATCACAGGTAGCAGCTTCTCCCCGCTCTGCAATCCTCTCTTGGAGATGATCTGTGCCGCTGCCTGGTTTGCCCAGGATGGAGCACAAACCCTGGGCAGCTCTTCCCCCCGAAAGTCCCTAAATGTAGTGTTCAAGGTGGGGGGGTGGCAGCCCCCCTCCTGCCCCGGCTCCAGCCCAGCTCGGCTCTGCCCCAGCTGGCACCAGCTGCCGAATTCCCTGGTCTCCCTTGGGCTTTTTTTTTTTTACCCTTTTTTAGCTTTCTGTAGAATTTTGTAAATGAAGTGTGGGTGGATTTTGGGATCAGTGACGGACGGAGTTGCCCAGCAGGAATCTGGCAGGGTTGAAGTTTTGCAATCTCTCCGGGAGCGGAGCGGGGCTTTGCTCCGCTGTCTGAGCTGTGTCCCCTGCCTGTGTCCCAGAGCTGGTCGGTGTCCCTGCCCAGGAGACCCAGCGGTTTTACCGCTGTCCTCCCACCCCTAAAAGAGAATGCCAAAAAAAAAAGGCTCCTTCCATCCATCATTTTGCAGGGCTGGTTGTTTTTTTCCTCCCTGGGGCGATGCCTGTGTCTCTCGCGTGGCCCATTTAGCAATGAGCAGTCGGAGGCTGCAGTTCGGGGCCACGCTGCTCCCCCCTGCTTTCTGCTGCTATCTCAGCATCCTGAGGATTTGAAACCAGCTTTCTGCCTTTTATTTTTTTCCCAAAGGATTCCCACCAGCTCTTTTGTAACTTGAAAAAAATGCAGTTTTTCCAAGGCCCTGCTGCCCCAGCTCTGGGGGCTCTGCCCTGGGGAACGGGTCCTACGGGAGATCCAGCCCCGGCAAAACGGGCCGCCCGGGCCTGGTGTCCCCAGTGCCCGCACAGTCTGTCCCGTTCGCTTTTGCTGAAGAAAATCAGCAGGCTCCGGTTCGGGTTTGTGGTCGGTGGGAAGAGCAGAAGAGCATTTGCCAGGCGGGAGGCTGAAGGAAGGGGCGAGGGGTTTGTGTGCATGGGGCCTTTTGGTGTAGTTGGTTTTGTGATTATTTTTAAGGTCAGCCTTGTGGTGTTTTTTTTTTTTTTTTGAATTTTTGTAATCACTGAAATGACCTAAAGAGCTGCTTCTGCTGCTACAAGTGCAGGAACCGCAAACCTTCCCGGGCAGCGTTGTCTCAGGGCAGGACTGGGCTGTTGGGGGCGCAGGGGCCGTTCGGGCCCTTCCCTCCCTGCGAGGCCCGGGGTGTCAGGGCTCTCCCACCCAGCCCCGTGGTTCATTTGCAGCGATACGTGTAGGCAGCCAGGTTAACTAGACTTGTTCTTGGAGAATTCACGGAATTTTGAACGTCTGGGAGCAAAAGCTCCCTGTTTCCCTTGCGGTGCGTGTGTGGGTGGCCCAGGCCAGCCCGGCTCCGGCCTCGCGTGGGACGGTGCCCGTGTTGGGGGGGTTGAGTGCACGAAAAGGATGGTTCTGCAATAGGAACTCCCTGTCTGTCCTTTGAAGGCTGGGAAGAGATGCCCTCAGCTTTGGCTCCATGACCTCAGCCTTATTTTAGTTTCATCACAGGATTGAAAAATGAATCGTGCCCTCACTCTGCCCCTGGTGACCCTGCCTGCCCGAGTCACCTCCTGCAGCCCCACGGTGCCCAAGCCCCGTCTGTGTTCGTCCTTCCCCCAGGTTTTTATTTGCATTTCTGAACTGCTCTGATAGCTTGAGGGGAGTGGGGAGCACAGGAGCTGCAGCTCCCAGGGGCTGGGCCGGGTCCTTTCCCCATGTTCTGGTTGTTGCCGGAGCTGGGACCCAGACCTGCCCTCGCCTCTCACCCAAACACCTCACTGCTGCTGCAAATACTGGTGTTAACTCAGCGGCCGTTGCTTGCAGGGGTGTGAAGTCGCATCTCGGTGCCGCTGGTGCCCGGACCAGGGCCTGGCGATGCGGAGGTGGCGCTCGCCAGCCCAGGGCTGTGCTCAGTGTCACAGCCGCCGCGGGCCCAGCCCCGGCGCTTCTCCCGTTGTCCCTCCCGTGTGTGTGGGCTGCAGGCTCGGATTTGGGCTCTGTGAGAGACGAAGTCGAGGCGCGGGCCCTTTGTTTTTGCACTGTGGCAGCCGTGTTTTCTCCCAGCGCATCGTCTGCGGCAGCCGGGGTGGCAGCGACAGCAAGGGGGACACTTGGGGACACTCATCCTGCCCACACGAGTGGGACAGGCAGGGGGCAGGAGGTTGCCGGGCAGTGACTCGCGGAAGGATCCGGCTTTGGGTGCTCTGATTCAGCCTTTGGAAGAGCCCGTCTCCCTCCCTCGCCATTAACTCCCCACTCTGCCACTTTTATTTTTCACTGCAATTAGGGACTGGGATGATCTCAGTTTGGTGAACACACTCAATGCTCCCACCACCGAGCCGTGCCAGCAGGGATTTGGCTCATCTTGGTCATCTCCTCCTTGGGCACCAGGAGGGTTAATTTGG
The DNA here is from genome assembly GCA_013399365.1 of Pampusana beccarii. Taxonomy (NCBI): domain Eukaryota; kingdom Metazoa; phylum Chordata; class Aves; order Columbiformes; family Columbidae; genus Pampusana; species Pampusana beccarii. The sequence goes on from VWYH01008419.1 coordinate 230,707, forward strand.
AAGGAGCCTCATCGTCCTCATCAGTGCTTAGGGACACGTTTCTCGTTTGGTTTTTCTGTTGCGCGGCGGGGTCCCGGTGCAGGTTCACACTGTGACTCCCCACGCCGGGTGCGTTCAGAGCTGGATGAGTTTGGGTCAGCCCTGCCATGGCTGTAGTTCATCGCCACTTTAGTAGTGTCTCAACTGGCTACGCAGGTCTTTCTTTCTCCCCCTTTTTTTTTTGACTTAAGAAGGAAACCAAGTTGTCCCCAGGTGCCCAGGATGGCTGCAGCATTGACCCCAATTTCCAGCGGGCAGCCAAGAGGCTCCTGGTGCAGCCTCTGCCCAGCTCGGACCAGGTTCTGCTCCCCAGGGCCACATTGGCAACACAAACCTTCTAAAAACTGTTATTGTGTCATTTTTCTCCATAAGCAAAATAACCACTTCTGGCCTCAGACACCCACCAAAGTGGCTGAGGACACTGGCAGCCCTGAGCATCCCTCCTGCAGCCTCTGCTCCCCTCTGAGGAGAGCAAAAAATGCTCTTTTAATTTCCCTTTAATTACCAGACTAATGCAAAGGGAGTGGGGGGCCCACCCTGTGCAGGGGTCTGTGCTGCACCCCTGGGAAGGGGCTGCGCTCCAAGTTTGGGGACACAAGGGACCAACAGAGTTGGTGGCCTTTGTGCCGGAGCATCAGTGGCCTTGGTGGTGGCCTCTGCGTGGCTGGGGGGACATCACACCGGGGGCGGCAGATGAGGATCGCGCTCCGGGCACAAAGCGTGGAGCTGAGAAGTGGATGCTTTGCTTTCCCAGCGAGTGCACACGCTTCTTTTCTTTGCTGGTCTTATGCTGAAAAGCTGAGATTTATGTACTGTATGGAAAAAAAAAAAAAAAAGAGAAAAAAAATCCTAATGTTCCAAAATAAATGACGGTATATTTTGTACTTTGTAAAGTGTTAATTAAAATGAAAAAGAATAAAAAGTGAAACATACGCTGTCTGCTTTTGTACTGATCAAACTGATGAAAATAAAGCAGAGCTTGGCATTGTCTATAAGCTGTAGAGCTCTTTTTTGTTCACCCTACAACCGCGCTGACCCTCACACCCCCCCTTCACCTCCACCCAACCCGTTTAGGAAGGGCAGCAGGTCCCCAAGACACTCGATGTCCCATGTGTGCAAGAAAAACCAGTGACATTAGAGGCATCATCACCCCGTCACAGTAATAACCTGTTATAATGGATGTTTAAAGGAAAAAGCAACTGGTGTCTTAGGGTAAATAAGGCTTTAGGCTGTTAAACTGCTGCCTAAACCTCCTTCGTGCGCTGAGAGGGGTTTTGTTTTAGCATTAGTATTTTTTCTTACTTTACCTGAGCAGGCTCATGTCCTGGGGCAGGAGACACTGAGGGGGCTCCAGCCCCTTGCAAAAAGCCAGAAAAGCTACAAAAATAGATTCTGATGAGTCGTGACAAAATAATACAGCTTCAGGAGTATTTTCAACGCTTCGGGCTAATCATTAGTTCTCTGAGTCATTTGTTTTTGAAGGATCCTGTAGAGAAAAGTTTGCTGTAATACAGCAGTTGCCTGGAATAATCTTTGTTTTTATGGGCTTTCTTGTGTTCTGTCCCGTCCTGATCCACGTTGCAGCCCCACATGAAGGTCCCGGGATCTGTACACGTACGCGGCTCCAAGCGAGCATCGTGTCCTGAAGCACTTTCAGGCTATTTTAAGCCAAACGTGACAGCACGGTGCTGTTTGGAGGGCGAATTACTCTTGCTAATCAATGCGAAAATCAAGCAAGTTATTTTAGTTCTAATCTGAGCCTTTACCCACCCTCGCTGCAGGTGTATTTAGGGATGCAGGTATATTTGGGGCTGGCTGATTTGTGCCTTTGAAGGACGAAACGGTGCAAAGTTGCTTTCCAGCACTTACCTGTGATGACCTGGGGTTGCCGCACCTGCATGGGCCTGATCTCCACCCACGAGTTTCCCAGCATATTTTCTCATTTTCTGTTGATGGAGGGGAGGACAGAGAAGCTGGGGAACACCCGGCCAAGGTCAAGACCCCACTGTAGCCCAAACCGGGGTCAGTGCTGCTGTTTTTGAGCGCATGGGCTCTGCCGCTGACCCCGCTCCATCAAGCAGAGCGTTCCACGATGCCCACAGCCTCTATAACAAAAGCACAAACGCTCCCACCGCATTGAGCCCCGCAACACTTCCATTTAGGGCTAAAGACCTTGCTGGCATCTAATTAACACACCGAGTTTGCAATTTACCACACAGCAAGACTGCAACACAACCAGGTGCAACACGGCATTAATTCTCAGCCCAGCCCTCAAAAGGCCCCGAGTGGCATCAGGAAGCTCTTCTGAATGAGGCTCACACCCCGCAGCGCTCCCTGCAACATCCACCAAGGGAAGTGCTTCAAACACCTTCTTACCACCGTTTTTTCTATTTGTTTTCAACGCCTTAATAAGCTTCCTCACCTTAAAAAGGCACAGCTACTCCCATGAGGCCAACCAGACGTTTGGGCAGCTCAAGTTGCCCAAGTCACACATAGAAGGGATAAATTAAAGCTCAATTAATGGGAATTCACAGCAGTGAAGGTCTGCCACAATTTAATGGCAGCTTTCTGCTTGTTCTGCCTCAACCCACCACAGCAATACACAGTCACGTTAATAACTCATATACTCCTTACTTCTGTGTACTTTGTTTCACCTTTCCTATATTTTATGCAAAGCCCTTCAAGACTCATTTAATCAAGGCAGAGTTCACCCCCTGAGTTTCAGTAATTACACGACAGATTTGATACAGAATTCCAGTTCATGGAGGCAAAACGGGAGGCTGTGGATACAGTGCCTGCCTAGAAAGTCTCAGTTCTGCAGGTGCGGAGGGGTCTCAGCTGGCAGAACAGCTTCCCCTGTCACATCAGTGTGAACCAAAATGCTTGTGTTTGAATGCAGAGTGTAAGAGCAGCTCACGGGTGACATCAAGCTCAAGAATATTCCCATCACTACTGATAAAGACTTCATAATAACTTTATTAAAAATATATTAGCTTGGATTTTGCCCATTAAGACTCTTTCCCCTGCTAGGCACTACCAAAAAACCTGGCGTATTTAAAAGGGCTCTTTGCAACTAAGAGCCACCACACACCTGAAGACAGAGAGCACAGGGACTCCCAAAAAATAACCAAGGCCGCGGTTTGTGACCAGCGCATGAAGACACAAGTACGCGATGAGCAGCAAGCGCTGCTCGTGTCCACTGTGCAAGCACCGACCCCGCGGGCAGCCAGGAGCTTCATTCCAGCCGACCCACGGACAGGCTCCGCTGGCTACTGTCACTATCGGTCTCCTTGCACAGCAACGGCAGCGCAGACAGCCTGCGATTTATCTTCCTGTGCTTAGTTAACAGTCCTTTCCCCCTCCAGATGAGTTCTCACCCTTCCAGTGTAACAAACACATTCCTTGGGTGTTCAGAGTCCACGCAAAAAGCCGCCGCAGTCTGGGTGAAGAGCACAGCGGCTGCGTGAGCAGCTTCTGTGGGGACAGCAGCCTGGGCAGGGTGCGGCTGGCGGGGGACACCGAGGACAGCCGCGCTGGGCTCCAGCGGCCAGCTGACTTCTCTTCCACAGAAAACATAGTTATTAAAAAACCCTTTCCCTTGAGAAAGGGTTTGGCTCAGCCCAACACTGACACACCAGAGCTCGTGACAGGGAAAGCCTCCATAAATGAATGTTCTGTGCTACAGATTTCACCTCATGCCAGTTTTCCCTGAGGGAGCTGCTCTTCATACTTACACGAGGGAATCGCCAGCTGTGGGCTGAGCCTCGGAGGCTTTGGGAGCTCATCGTGAACCAGCCAGAGCTCTCCCCACACTTCCAGTCTCCCCGGGGAAATGCAGATCTTTCCTGCAGGCAGGCTGGAGCGTTTCAACAACACGGAGATGACAACACGCACTGCTGTGGCTGTCTCTGCTCGCAGTCACTTCTTGCTTGGCTTCATGGAACTAATCTTCCTTTCCAAGAAGCTTGTCACCAAGTCCCCCATCTTCTTAGCGCAGTGCCGAGGCCCAGCAACGTGACTAGATGAAAGACTTAACCATGCTCACCATATGATCCACTCCACACGCAACATCCACCACCTCACCAGGTACAGTCACCTGCAGCAGACACACAAGATTACTTCTCAAGTACCTGATATTTCCTATTTCTCATCCTCCTTCTGCTTAACATGCCAAGAGGTTTCACAGGGACTTGTACCTATGAAAGTGCCATCTTGAAAACCCAGAGAAAGCAAGATTCAGCACCAGACGTGAAATATTCCCCCTCTCTCTCCGCAGAAGCATGTCAGCCTTGGGAAGGACAGGGTCTCAGTAGCAGACAGCGAGGAAACTGTAGCCTCAGCCCATCTGTTCAGCAGCAGAAAGAGCGTGACCGAGCAGAGAGTGATCCACACAGCAGGAGGATCTGCCCAAGCATCACAAGGATTTGCCTCTTCTCTCATCAGCAGAGACTGGAGCGAGGCAAAAGCTCAACTCAGCCTAAGGCAGGTTTTACTTCGATGCTTAGCAGACCCTGCTCGCTCACGGGTGTAGTTACAGCTCTTCCACTTAAAGTTGACTTCAAACACAAGGAACGCAGAGGCTGTAAACACCAGTTTTTCCTTACAGCTAAGGGAGAGGGAGATGGCTCATTCCAGGGCAGGAGGTGACAGATAAGTACCCTTGTTTTGATACATGGCTGTAGCAGTGTCAGGCATTGGCTGTTTGAAGGAGTAAAACCCTCTGTGTCCACACAGGGAAACCTGGACATGCCACGCTTGGTGAATTCAGAAGCTCCACTCAGCCACATAAGTGAGATTTTAAGCAAATGCTTCAGAGTTGGGTTTTTTTGTTGTTGTTCATTTTTAAAAGGAGGAGAAAGCATGCTAAAGAAACACATCCGCACATGGGTGGATGTGGGTGGTCCAACTGATTGCCTCCCTCCTCTCCTACTTGGCTTTCAAGGAGACCGGGAACATCTGTTGGGCTGAGCACTGAACTCCAGAGCCAAAGACTCTTGTACACCCACAGAGTGTGGCTCTCCGAGCCATCCGAGAGAAGGGTGTGGAACTGGAAGCGTTGTGAAAACAGTTATAAAACCAGTTTGCGGCTAAGGATCTCCTGACGAACCACACTGACCCACCACCAGAGCTGCTTGGCTCAGAAGAGGAGCAGTGGAGGGCAGCTCACTGCGGTGTGGACCTGCTGCCACCATAGTCTGACCACCAGGACCAAAGTGTTCACCTCGTTCAGCTGTGTAAAGCAGGTCTTTTGGGTCACAGATGACCAATACTGGTGGTTTTCTTCGCAGCACGTACAAAAGCAAAGTGCAGGATAGAAGGGGAAGGGTCAGGAAGGGGAAGGAGGTAAAAGACTGTGGACAGGAGGAAGAGAAGAACCGTTCAGAAGTGATGGCACAGCATCGGATTTTGCTTAAGGATGTGAAATCTATACTGAAACAGCAGAAGCAGAAGACTCAAATTTACTGAGTATCTCTATCCCTAGCAGGCTAGGCAAGGATCTCTGGAAAACGAAGCAGTTCTACAGTCATCTTAGGCTTCCACTCTTTCAAAATTACTCAACAAAACTATGCAGCATATGATGTTTCTTGCCCTCAGGATAACAAAGACCAGCTAAAGAACATATTCATGGCCTTAGTACTACCATCCTTACCCTCCACGGGAAGTACTGGTCTTCCATTCTTCCAGTTCCCAGGCACCCTCTTAGATTCTTGCCCCATACAAAGAGCTCTCCTCTGTCTGTACAGGAAAAAAAAATAAATAGAAGAATGAAAAATAGGGCAGAGACATTAAAAAGGAAGAATTCTATTTGTGATGCTGGCAAGTGTGGCTACAGTTCTTCTGGGAGTATAAAGGGTTATACATGCAGCATGAAAGGCATCGGGTTTAGTTCCAAGTACAATAAATGTACTTGTGCTTGGGGAAAATTATGCCTAATGAGCAGGACAAGCATCAAGTTCTGGGCACAAGTCTTTGCTTCCCCTTCTTGCAGCTCTTGCTTTGGAATTTTATTTGAAGAAAGAATGAGGCAGGAGAGATTCCAGGGGATCATTTGTGGTGAACTGAATCATTTGTGCTGGAAGTTAAACGATTAGAGCTGATCCACATCAGCTACCAGCACAGCAAACGGGGTAAGCACGGCAGTGAAATCTGCCCCGAGCCAGCACACAGGGACTGGTTATTCAGCTGCCTGACAAAAGTGACCTGACAGCAACTGGGGAAAAGAAAAAACTAGTGTTCAACAAAGTTGGAGAGTTTTAAGCTCCTCAGCAAAACACGTAGATCTCAGAAGCGTTCAGATCAGCCCCACAGCAAAGGCAATCAAAAGGATCTATAATTAAGATTTAATGGGAACACAGTTTCTAACGCTTCCTGAATACCCGTGTCACGCACGCTCCTTCCCCAGGAAGGACCAAGCACTTCGCAGTTTTCACCAGAGCACTGTGACTTTCTCTACCAAGCGCATGAGTTTCTGTGCTGCTGCCCTCTGCTGCCCATTTTTAAATGACCTTCACATTCAAAACTTTAAAGGCTGGTATCAAGTACACAGTGTACTCAGATTCCTAATCAAATAGGCCAGAAGAGTCAAGAAACCCTGACATCTACCCCTGATTTAGACTCTCAGTTTTGTCCATTTATCACACGAATTCCTGCTGCTTCTGAAGTGCAACTGACTGTCATTCTGTACAAGGAAATGAAAAAACCTTCCTGGGTTTCCTGTCTGAAATTTTTTGTTTGCTTGAGAAGAATAACACTTCCTTAATTAAAGCATAAATTAGTTCTAGAAATGACAGGTATGTAATAGCCATATGTTCACATTGTAATAAGCTTTATCACAAGAGCTCCTATGGTAAAAACCACGCTGACACCTGTAAATGTGCTGCTCGCCCCTCCTATTGCGTTCCAGTCTGCTTTAAGTTTAAATAAATAAATCAAAATAAATTAAATAAACCCTTTTTTTCCTTTTAACTACCAGTAACCTGGCAACACAACTTCCCCATAAGAGCAGGACTAGCAACTTACTTGTGAGTGCCGCAAAATGGCTGAGTCCACAGCGAACATGAGCAACACGGACGTCCGGATTGAAGTCTGACCAGCCAAAAAGACTGGGTGGGATCATCTCTGGCACTGCTGTCTCTATTAGCTTTGGTCCTTTCCCAAGAATTCCATATCCCCAGACAAAAACATTTCCTTCTTCTGCATTACAATGAGAATATATTCTGTAAGAAAGTCTGTGCTTGTGCAATTCATGCCACGACCAAGAGTTAATCAGATCCAAAGGGATATTTTCCTTTCTCCCAGAGCAGTCTAGCACCTTTTGATTACATAAATTAGCAAACAATGCATTCCCATCCAAATGCCTTAATTTTTTCCTAAGCTGTGCAAGCAGATCAAGTTTCGCAGGCAAAACTTTCATGAGGAAATAATGTCAGCATAGTGCTGGCTGGATAAAATACCTCAGCTTAATGACTGATGGGACAGAGGTTGAGTGTTTATTATCGCTGCTTTTTCCTTTGAGGTATGGCCAAAAGAGCAGCAGCTGCCTGCTCTGCCTGGCATCCTGCCTTACCTGGCTGCCTGGGAAAGGCAGCAGTCGGACAGCATAAGAGAGTAAGTTGCTGTGCCTGCTTGCTCTGCTCCCTTCGCCCTAGAAGCTCAAAAGTCTTGTTATCACAACAACTGCATCATATATATGAAGTCCTTCCTCAAGATGATCCTTCACAAAGGTAGTAGACTCCTCTCCCTGTTTCTCAGTGACTTTGAAGCTGTGCTCCCCTGGCCACTGCCAATCCAAAGCAGCACTCGCTAAGAAGCCCGCTGCAGAGTTTCACTGCTCTCAGAACTCTCTACTTTCCACCCCAGTTTTTCAATATTTATTTACCTGTCAGATTCACAGTGAGACTGAAGGGCTCTATCTCTCAAGTGTTGCCTTACTTCCTATAACCATCTTCACTACAGGCCACACATGTAGTAATCAGCAAACAAGGGATCGAAAGAACAAGCAGCGATCACCCTCTTGTTCTAGTTTGCATGAGCACTCACAGCAGCACATACTGGAAGCTCTGCGGCTACTGAAAGTAACTCCCCTAGTACATTCCTAAATCACAGGTTTCCCAGTCTTCCAGCTTTCCTCATAACAGACAGTACTTCTCTGTTTCCATTGAATAAGACACCTTCTCCACAATGTTCCAATCCACCTACTGCACAGCTCTGCACAAGAGGACGACTGTAAAAGCAAACTCACCTGTTAGCACGATATTGCCAGTCCCTCCACATGCAGCCTCCTTTATCTTCCCAATCTTGAATGGCAAATGTCTGGGAACATTCACCTGCATGAGGTTGCAAGAGAATCGTTAGAGATAAGGTAATAAACTGCAAACTTGACGTAGGCTTTTACTTGTTCTCTAGTTCTGGGTAGAGCTCACGTACACTGAATTCCTGATAGAGTCAACCTTTATTGCCTGAATAACAGAATGAATACAAGTCCCAAGGTTAAAAAAATACTATGTGAAATTCATTAAGGCTGAGAGTGCAGACAAAGTGGAAAAAGTTAACCACTGGAAAGCCTACATGCACGGCACAGAGCTGGGAATGCTTAAGGTCCGCTTATATCCCTGGCTCTCCAAGTCACACACAATGGAAATGTCAATAGCTGAGCACATTTGTAAGTTTTCACAGCAGACAAGATCACTAAAGTTGGTGGCATTTTACATGGTACTACAGTGTCATTTTTAACATACTAGGGAAAAATCACTTGAAGGAGAATCGCTCTTATTTTGTACAGTTTCAACACAACAGGAACCTATATGGCTTCACACATGTAAACAGTGATCTCAAACTTCACAGACAATATCCAGCTCTTCTGTTCCACAATCTGGACTTCATCTATATTGTACCTAAAACTCCTGCTTTGTTAAACATGCCATTCATCCATTTCAGACCCCTGCAACCTCCACCAAGCACCCAGCCAGGAAACTACTGCACTATTTAACCTGGTCATTGTCTTCAGGCCTTACGGGTCTCAGTAATTAGCCCTACAACGAGGATGCATCAGGAGAGGTGTGAATAACACAGGTACATATTTTACTAAAGCCACTGTCCACTCTTAGCCTTCTGTCAAGAATAGCTTGAGTATTAATTAATTCCCTGACTCAATTTCCTACACTAACTGTAAGAAGAGACCAACTGCCTAATGACCTCAGTACTACCATACTTAAGTGTCAAGACAGCGCTACATTTTTGCACTATGTAAGTTTGCTCCAAAGACTTTTATCTGTGAAACACTGGGATACGTTAAGGATTCAGCTATAAACCTACTAAGGTCATTGGTGAAAAATTCACCAACAAAAGGGTAGAGTGGAAGGGACTTTCAAGGGTTACCTGGACCGATATCATGCTCAAAGCAGGACGGCTCAAAATTCTAGTTAGCCAGCCAAAAAACTAATTCCTGTCCTGACACCAGCACAAGCACTCAAGCTGGATCCCAATTTGGTGGAAAGTCCATGGGATGGGGAAAGGAGAGAACAGGGTGGACTCCTCCTTTATAACAAACTAACAAACTGGGGTGAGGCAATGCAAGCCTTTGTCTATCCATAGCTGACACTCATCCCGCCCTAAATCTGTACAATGGTTTCAGACAGACGCGGTTTGTAAGCAGAGGTAAAACCAGCCTGCTAGCAGTGTTAGTTTAAATCGATTTATGCTGGTGTCAAAAGAACCCTGAGCAGGGAAGAGGGTGTGATTTTTAACTCTGTGCGCAGCAGCTGAATTGAAACATGTAAAAACACACCCCCAGGCTCACTGACCTGAGTGGTTTCTGTCACAGATGCCAACTGCAAGTATTCTGAATTTCCCCAGCCAAAGACGTCTCCTTCCTCTGAAACAGCCAGACAACAGTCCCCATAGGAAGAGACCTGGATAATATTCACTCCAGCGATGTCACCACGTAGCTTAGTAGGAACACTGGTGATGTTGTAGTGTCCAAGACCTGAAAGGAAAAAAGTAGAGAGACGACAAAGAAATTTTTCCAGACATACTTTCAACACCTACATAGGACCATTTTGTCATGTTATAACCCAATCACACTTCCTCCAAAAGAAATCTTCCCGTCCATATCTCTTAAGTACCAGCTTCAACAGACAAGCAGCCATAAGCACCAGTTCTACTGGCCAAAGCTACGCCTTCAGAGTATGAAACAACTTTATACAATCACATCTGGAAAACTGTCTACGTTCTCATCTTTCATCTGCATGGACCAAAGTGTTTGAGAGGGCATCAACCAAGCTAGGCAGATATCCCGACGGAGGTGAAGATTCACAAACAGGCTGCGGCTTGTGTTCTGCAAGGAGAGCCACGAGCGCACTGCCCTCAGGTTATACAACAGCAGGTGAAGCGGCAAAAGAGGCTGGGAAGCAAACATGTTGCAGGAAAAACAGCTGTCTAGACAAGAGGCCTGAATGTAGATGACAAACAAGATGGGCTACAGAATGTTCACCCAAGAGAACCATGGGCAGAACCCAGCTACAGGAGCGGCAAGAAAGAACAGTAGGAAGGACTGAAGCCCTCGGACAGCAGGAGCAACCAGAAAAATGGCCTGGCCAAAGATCCCGTGATAAGAGCGCTGTACCTGCCAACAATCTCTGTTGGTTCAAAAGGAGTAAGAAGTAAAAAAGACCCCAAAATGAGAATTGGGAAGGCAAAGCCCGCACAGAAGCGGGGAGCTAACCTTCCCATGCCACTTCCACATCCCTCCACAAGCAGACACATTCTCCTCAGACTGCATGCTTGGATCACCAGCATGGCACCCTAAAGCTCCTCTAAAAATGAACTAGTTTGTCTCAGTTTGATTACACAAGAGTATTGAGAACATCTGCACACAGCTGGAAATATACCAGCCCCTTTCTGTCCACACATGCATGACAAATATACGTCACAATGTCTGAATTAGGACAGCTTGCTCACTTAAACACAAGCTGAGCTGAGTTCCTACCTGTTTGTCCATCAGCTCCCCAACCACACGCATAGACCGCACCTTTCTTGGTTCTAAACAGGCTGTGGTCCTGCCCGCACACAACCTGCACACAAACAAAAAGGTCAGAGCTGGTCAGGAATGGCCACGTGTTCAGAATCAATTCAACGAAGCACTACTTGGCAGACAAACTGAGCAATGAACCTCTAACAGTGCCCATCTGCTCAGATTTTGACCTTTTTCTCTAGATCGAATGGCTCTACAGACAGGGCAGGCCAAGAACAGCACGATGCAGCACAGAAAACAGCAGCATTTTCTTGTGGAAAGTGATTCTGCAGTTGATGTGTTCCGAGATCCATGACAAGGCCTAGTTAACAAAAAGCTCAGTTAAGGAGTACAACACAATAAACCAGAGTAAACAAGAGATTTCCCTTCCCAGAGTGCTACTGCATGGCTCTCAATGCCAGCTCCAAACTGCTACCGATTCCTTGCCATGCGAACACTCTAGGAACACATCTGTTCTCAAACTGACATCGATGTTGAATTAGCAATCCTGTCTGCCACAGGCTTGGCATGAATTAAAGCCAAGATCTTCAAAAGCAGGCATAGAAAATCAGCCAAAGATTAAAGGGATCCAAAAGTTAAGAGATTGATTATCAAGAATATTAAGCATGTAAGTGCTGCCCTCAAAATACAAACAGGTACCAACTATTCAACCCCCTTGAAAAAAATAAAATCATAAAAATCCAAACAGAACTTTACTAGCCTAATTTAAAACATCATTAGAATGTACCACAGCACATTCTCATCACACGGACCTACATGAAAGACCTTTGCTTTCTAGGATGCTGCACGGAAGAGGAGCAATGTTTGCCCAGAGTACCGCTCCAGTGGTACAGACCAGTGAGCTGCTCCTGTGTCTGGAAATACTGCAGCCCCGTGCAGACTCAGTGGCATTTCTGCTGCTCTGCAGTCCCTTGCTCTCCTAGAAACCTGCCCTAGGGAAATGCTGGCTCATCTAAGAGGATAGTCTCACAGATCACTTTGGAAATGGGGAAGACAAAATTCAAAATAAAACAGTTCAAGTGGTATAAAAGTGCCAAAGGGGAACAAGAGCAAGGAACCAGGACAGGAAGAGATGACATTTCAGAACAACCTCCCTGCTGCAGGTGTTACCTAGAAGTCAAGCAAGCAAACACTGCCCTGACATTCCCAAACTCTTCAGAAAGGTCAGAACCTGCATTGCCAGTTGCAACTGCTCCACTCTGCAGAGGCACGGAGCAAAATGCCACCTTGTGCTTTATATAAGCAACCATATAGTAGATCGCCTTACCATTTCAAAGAGCTTCAATTGAATGAGTTGCATACTGATTTAATTTTTTTTTTTTCATTCCAAAATCACAGACTGGTTGAGGTTGGAAGGGACCCCTGGTCTAACCCCCCTGCTCAAGCAGGGCCACCTACAGTAGGTTGTCCAGGACCATGTCCAGATGTTTTTGGAACATCTCCATGGATGGAGACTCCATAGCCTCTCTGAGCAACCTGTACCACTGCTCAGTCACAGTAAAAAAATGTTTCCTGATGTTCAGAGAGAACCTCCTGTGTTTCAGTTTTCATTAGTGAAGATGTTAAACGGGATCAGACCCAGTATTGATCCCTGGGATACACCATTAGTTACTGGCATTCCACTAGTCTTCGTGCTACTGATTACCAGGCTCTGGGCTCACTTATTCAGCCAGTTTTCACTCCACCTTCAGAATTCAATAAATAAGGTCCTCTTACCTGGACAACTCTGCTGTCAAACTCCTTCAGCTGATGAATTAGATGGCTTTCACTGGACACCAGCAAACAACCACCGAGAAGAGAAAAGGCAACACAGATTATTTCAGAGGACTGCAACTGGAAAATGCGAAGGTAAAGCCTGGCTTTACTGAGAGCCTCTTTGTTATTACATGAAAAGAGATTATTTCATATATTCTTTAATATAGTCAAAGAGCACAGATCCACTGTAAAATTACTGTGCAAAGGAGGAAAGTAATGTTGCATTCTCTTATTTAAGTAGTTAAGAGCTGTCACTCCTAAAATATAACCTCTCATGGGAATTGGGGGTGGGAGCAACCTTCAGACACATTCCCTAGTCTGGAGTGAGCACAGACACTCGATAATACTGCAGCACCTACATAAACACTGCACTTAACCAGTGATTAACCAGATTTAAATCCCAGAGCACAAACAGTGTAGTGTTAACATCCTTTTCATTCTTTCACACAAGAGGAATCCTGAACAATCCAACTACAATATTAACTTCCAGTATCAAGGCAAAAAAAGCACACTAAATCACAGCTATTTTCTCAAACTGTACAGGCTAAGGCTTGTGGATCACAGAGAACAATCAGCAAGATCTCTTCTGTGCCCTGCCAAGGAATCAGTAACTTTCAACATATTCCCACTATCCACTTACATCGCTATTTTACAGAGCATTTTGAGAATATGCCTTGGCGTGATCCACAAAAACCCTGTAAAGGAAAAGCACTACAGATTCAAAGGCAGTTACAGCAAAGAGATTCGACAAAAGGATGCCTCTTTTATCATTAAATGACATTTCTAACACCCTCAGAAATAGCACTTGCACTCTGGCAGGCTGAAGGGAAAAAGAGCAACTGCTAACACCAGTTACCTCAGGCTATTTATGAAGGTTGGGTTTTCTCACTGTGCCCTGTGAAAACTGCCACCTGCTGACATCATTCTGTCTTTTGTGAACGTGGTCACAAGAGAGCCTGTGCCCAGCCTGGGTTTAAAGCCAGGCCGTTTATATGATGCCTGCAATGTTCTCAAGCTCCTTAATCTTAAACGGTACCTTATGCTACCAGATTTTTCCCACCTCCAGGTTGTTTTCATGCAGTTTTTTAACATTAAGGAAGTTCAGGATCTTTGGATTCTCACCTGTAAGTTTCATCTTCAACAACCTTACGGCCACACTGTCCATAAGAATTGTTCCCCATGGTGAAAACTGAAAAACAACAACAAAATGCACTAGTTTTATTATTGCCCAATCCCCTGAAAGCCTCTTTTCAAATACACAAAATATTTTCACGCGGTCCTCAGTATGAAAGCTGGAACACAGCACTGTAAAAATTGGCATAAGGCTCCTTCAAACCAAGTCCATCTCAATTCAAGGGACTGAACCCATTTTCATCAACAATATCCCGGTGATACTGTTGCAGGCACAGTAGCGGTACCTGGAGCCCACTGGCTGTTTGTCAGTAATTGCCTGGTTCATGCTGCTGTTGCCAAGGAGACACAGAAATAGATGAGCGCTCCCACGGGAGTCTTAAATCAACCAACCAAGCAGCTCACCCGCTGATAAGCAGCACTGGATCGCTCAGCACAGCACGGAAGCCACTGCACAAGAGAATTCCCAGAGATGTGGAGAGCCAATTCACAAACAGAATCTTCCGTATAAAGGCCTATTAATTAATCGCTTTTATAAATGTAGCACTCTGGGGCTTCCAGGGGAAAGTAACACAGGAGTATTGGCACAGCCATTCCAAACCACATCAGACTGAACAAGACAAATGGGCTACGCTTAAATGAGGCCTGGGGCTAGATAAACAATATTTTGCAACACTTGTAGTGAAAAAACTTCCAACACATTTACAGCTGGAGCCAAGCAGAGCTCAATGCGCAGTTATCAGCTCATGACTCCAGTGAGCAATCACAGCAAGGCCAACAACCACCTGCACCACATTTACAGCGCAGACAGCCCACCGGGGTCTAGCCTGGCAGGACAGAAGACAATACTTTGCAGAGGTTTTAATGAAAGCGGTCAGGTGTCCCCTGTCGCCAGCACAAGCGATACTGTACCTCCTTCGCTGTCTGTCAGGATCAGGGAATGGGCTCTCCCGCAGGACACTTGTAAGACTCGAGTCTGCTGCGGCTTCTCCAGTGGTAATGGAATTGGACATGGTTCCAAGACGTATTCATAGCCTTTAGCTTAAGGAAGAGAAAAATTTTAAAAGTCAATAGCTTCCACAAGGCAAATCCATCATATATTTGCCAATCCTGTTTTACTTACACTTGTATTTTGTTCCAAAAGCAGATACGTTTTAGAAAGCCATGATACCGACCAGAATAAAAGGGTGACTGGGATTCATCAGGGGGAGGAAGAAGTTAAAAGCCATAGGGATGACCAAAACTGACAATCACTGCCTAATCAAAAATCGTCCATACTTAGAATCTGAACGTTACTAAGGCTTCAAATGGCCAGACCTGAGAAACAGAAGCTTTCAGCCATATGTTCAACCACTTTGGTGAATCGGGCTGGATTACTGGAGAGCTTAACACCAAGCACAAACTAAGTACTCTCTGCAACTGGGGATACTGCAAACAAGGTACAATCACCAGCATCAATCACAAAAAGACAGCACGAAAGCCGAACAAAAAATCTTAGGGCTTCATATTCAAAAACCAGTAGATTAAAGGCCCTTTCAGAAAAAAAGGAATGCAAAAAACATTAGCTAGTCTGGCTCCATAGGGGATAAGAGATCTAAGGTTTACAAGAGAAAATGACAGGCTGTACTAGAAAAAGAAGATTTAGTAACTTGAAGAATATGTAATCAGTTACGGTCAGCTGGGGAAAAAAAGAAAAAAACAAAACAGCAAAACATAAATCAGTACTAGAGAAAAGGTTAAGGGGAGATAAAAAGCTTTGATATCAAAGAAAGCCACTCTAACAAGTGAACTCAAATCCCAGAGGACCCCAAGCAGTACTCTGCTCATATGGAGCAGTGCTTTAACTAGTTCGCACTGCTTTCAATTAAAATAAAATAAAATCTCCATACACCCTTTTCCCTTTTCCAGTCAGATGCTACTTGACGCGAGGACGGGCATCACAACTGACTGTTTGCAATGGCGGGAGCTGCCACGCAACACAGCAGGAACTGAAAGACAGAGAAGTTTGTGTCTACCTAAAGATGTGGAAGTCACAAAGCAAAAAACCTTTCCCCTCTCTCTGTTCTTTCCAGCAGAGCAACACAAGCTACCGGGATCTGTGGGAATCATCACTGATATCCGAGGGATTTTGGAGAAAAGAGGCAATGAAGTGGCTAAGGCAGAGGAAGGTGAGAGTAAAGTATTAGTAGTCTAGCTTAGGAACGGCTGAAGTCAGAGCAAGAAATGCGACCACCTGAAAGTCAGAAGGTTGCAGATTGCCCTGGAAACGAGCCATCTACAGGGACACAGCATGAGAACTCGCAGGTGCCAAAGCGAGGTTATGGAACTGAGTAACAAGCAGCACATCCAACAGGAAGCTTGTCTGTGAGAAGTTAAATACAGAGCAGTAGCAATCCCGATGGTCTGCACCGCTCTTCCTACAGATCCTACCAAGCACTGAACAGTCCCTGACTTAGAAGGGTTTGAACTGTGTGACCATTTAAGCTATTTCTGGATTCTCTGGCAAAAATAACCTGCAGGTCGGGTGGAAAACAAGAACAGTTTTGAGAGCCTGGTATGCAAGAGAATGACTGAATTAACATATTTTTCCTTCAAAAATGTAATTTGGTATTAAAATTTAAAAACCCTACAGTTTAAAAAAAAAAAAAATCACTGACTGTATAACGTGATCTCTGTGGGAAAGGAAATTAGTTTATAAACACAAAGGCAACAGAAGTGAGCAAACCATCTTATACATGCACTTCTGCAGAATAAATGGTCACTTAGATTTTAGTTACATCCAGTGCAGTGCAGAGAACAGATGCATAGCTCGACCAACTACAAAGCACACAAAAAACAGCTAAGTGCCAAAAACAAAGCTCTTTAAAAAAAACCAAATATGCACAGCCCTGCCATCTGCAGCAACACCGCCTGGACGTTTTTCACGCCTTCTAATGCAAAGTTTCCTATGTCACAAGTATCCCGCAGTGCTGCCCTGTAAGTCTTTAAAATACCCCACTCCTTACTGCGATCTCTCCTGCTCCTCTGGAAGCCGAGCTGGGAATCCTTGTTCAGCCCCATGCCCCACACCTTGATGATGTCCGGGGTGGAAGAGGAGAGCAGCGTAAATCCATACCCGCAGGCCGCAGAGGAGATCTTCAAAAACACACACACAAAAATAAAAAGCACACTGTAAAGTTATAAATGATAGCCTAGAAAAACAAGATTCACCCTATGCTGCTTGTTCACCACCATTCATTAAGCTATATCCAAATATGGCCCAAATTCATGGCATGTAATGTCGCTGCAAAAATGACCAGACACATGCACAATGGCGTAAACTCAAGTCCAACGCTACTGCCTTAGAGTTTTGGGTTTGTGTGCATACATCTCTATTTTTGCATTATTTTGCTGCCATTCAAACAGAACAGGAAGACCCATCTGCTGACCTGCAGCAGCAGTAGGTTAAGAAAAGCCAAACACAATGAGATATTAAGAGAATAACCTTCCTCTGTTGTACCCATTTTGCCAAAAAAAGTGCAGTGTAAAAGCTCTGACATTTGTTGAACCGGACAGCACAGAAAGGGCAGTGGGGCATTGCAACAGGCTGCCTGGGGCAGCGGGGGAGTCACCATCCCTGGAGGGGTTGGACAGATGTAGAAAAAACGATTAGAGACATTGTTTAGTGCTAGATGTAGGTTATGGTTGGACTCAATGATCTTAAGGGTCTCTTTCCAACCAAAATGATTCGATGACGTTTCAAACACATAGACGAAAGAATAATACGATTTTTAACACATGGTTACAACTTGGTCAAGGTGAAAACAGCCTCGAAAGCCACTGAAAACGAGGCTTTATTCCTCTATAATGGTGTTTACACTCTCGCTCTCCTATGGCTCTGATAAAATTATATGTGTATTTTTTTTTCCTGCCTGCTACTGCTGTTATACCAAAAATCACCCTGACGAATACCTCTACGCCAATAAAAAACAAAACCATAACAAAACGCACACAAGCCAAAACCAAAACCATAACAAAACACACACAAGGCCGTAACAAAACACACACGAAACAAAAAGTAACAAAACACACACAAAACAAACCCAAACCAATAACAAACCAAACCAAACACAAAAAGCAGCGTGGCGACCGCCCCCCGCCCACCTTCTCCGCCGTCTCCAGCCGGTATGGCGTGGGCTGGATCCGCCGCGGCTTCTTCCAGCCCGCGTCCGGCCGCACGAAGCTGGGGACGCCCAGGGCGCCCGAGTAGCTGAAGCCCCACACGAAGACGCGGTCCTTGCGCTTGGCCGCCTTCCCCGCGTACTGGAAGACGGGAGCGGCCTCCTCGGCCTCCCGCAGCTGGCGGACGCTCCGCGGACCCGCCGCCTTGGCCAGGCCCCTGCGCAGGGCGGGCGGCGGCCGCGTTCCCCTCAGGGTTCCCCTCAGGGTTCCCCTCAGCGCCCCCCACATCGTTCCCGCCTCCCGGTCCCCTCAGGCCGCCGCCGCCATCTTGCCGGCCTCCCGCCCCCTGCGCGCATGCGCGAGGCAGCGACGTCCCGGTGACGTGAGGCGCGAGGGTCGTGTCTTAAAGGGGCTACGCCGCCCCGCGCAGTGTGTGGGGCCCACTGCACGCGCAGACCCAAACCCAGATCTAAATCTAAACGCAGATCTAATTCTAAACCTAGACCCAGAGCCAAGTCCAAAATCAGAACCAGACCCAGTGCTAGGGCCAGACCCAAACCCAGACCCAAATCCAAACACAAACCTAGTCCTAGACACAGAACTAGACCCAAACACAGACCCCAACCCAGACCCAAATGTAGTCACATACCTAGAACTAGACATAGATCAGACCCAAATCCAAACCCAGCCTATTCCTAGACACAAACACAGACCCTAACCCAGACCCAAATGTAGTCCAATACTCATAACTAGACTCAGATTCAGACCCAAATCCAAACCCAGCCTATTCCTAGACCCAAAAGCAGACCCTAAACCAGATCCAGGCCCAAATGTAGCCACATACCCAGAACAAGACACAGATCCAGTCCCAAATCCAAACCCAGGCCCGAGCCTTGACCTAGACCCAAACCTAGTCCCAAACCCAAACCCGAACCCTCCCGGTGTGGCAGCGGCAGGGCTGGCGGTGTCACCCACACACAGCCCTCACACCGGGTCCCTGTTGCGAAGCACCATGTCCCGGAGGCGCTGGCTGTGCTGTGATGGCCACCGGCCTCCCAACATGGTGACTGGAGGGCCTAGCATCCGCGGCCTGGACAGCTGCTCACCCCTCATGGCTCCCACCCCACCCCAGCAAACACCAAACCCCACATCGCAGCCCTCACTTTCCACCAGAGGGAGCGAAGCAGCCGCCCTCCAGGAGGAACCTGCCGTGGTTCATCCTCCCACAACCAAACTTTGTCCCCACCGGCATCTTTCGAAAGACACCGTTGCCCCAATGCCCACCGGACGTGCCGGGGAGAAACGCCTTTCCTGCCACCATGCGGTGTCTGCATTGACCAAACATCCACACAGATATTGAAATACATCTATAAAGTGTCTCTCCTTTATTGGTGAAAAACGGAAAACCATTCAAAATACAGATAAGGGATAAAGGGGGTCCAGTGGTGAGGGGTCTCCAGTAGCTGTGGAGGTCACAGCACCCCAGGAGCCAGAGGAGGGCCTGGGTCACAAGCATAAAATCATAGAATATCTCAAATTGGAAGAGACCCACAGGATCATTGAGTCTAACTAGATCAGGAGAGATTAATATACTCGACTTCTTCACTTTGTAGGAAAAACAAAGGTTATCATTGCTTCTCAAAAGAGCTTATTTACAATAGTGAGATAATACTAAAGCATGACTGAACTCTTTCTAGAGTGTGTTTGGAATTTTATACAGTTTGGCAGCAGAATAATTATACCTGCTAATGTGCAAAACCCTACTCATGGCATCACTAGGACACCTTGGGCTCGCCATGCCGGTGGGTGAAGACGGGCACTGGGCTGAGCTGGTCCAGCAGGCAGCCACCAGGATCCCCGGTCCGGCTCCGAGCCCCAGCTGTTCAGGAGCTGGTGGAGATAAAGCATCGGCTGGGTGGTGTGGGGCTGAGACCTCACAGGATCTTCCTCCGGGTGCTCTCGGTACAGCGGTTCAGGATGAGATCTTTGCTGGGTCGGGGAGGAACAGCAGGCTGAGCCTTGGGCTTGTTCTCTTCTGGTTCATTTTTCTCAACTGCGGATAAAGCAGATGTATGGATGGATCAGAGCTCTCCACCACCCAGCACCTCCATGTGAATGCTCGATAGCTTCCTATGTCATGACCACCAAACCTCCTGTCTCAGCCACGTGTGAAGGTCTTGCCGGAGGTCGGGGTGGTGGTGTAAGCCCACCAGCTCCCGGCTGGGAGCTCTGCTCAGGTGGGAGCCCAGTTCCAGGTCCGTGCAAGGAGCTGCTGTCACTTGGGAAGGTCGTGGATCCCACATGGGGACTACTGGATCTAAAGCATCCACCTCAATAGCATCCTCCTCCTCTATGCACCACCTCCCTGTAGGTGCTTTGCTGACAGCTAATGTACACGATAATGATGACAGCAACAGCAGCACAGGTGAGGTCAGGTGCACAGGGAAAGCACAAGTCCCAAATGTGGGCTGACCTCCCACCAGCACTATATTCTGCTTCTTCTCCATCAGTCCTATAACCAGAGGTGAGAAACCTCATTGGAAAGAAACATCTCCCTGCACACGTTTTCACCACAGGAGGAGGATGGACAGGCATGGTGTGACCTCCACGTGCTGTCCTGCTCCAGCAACCAGCACTGCAGAGCACAGGCCGTGCCCGTGGGACTTCAGCCGCATCCCCCTGAGACTTACGGATGACATTGGCCTTGTTCTGGAAATTTCCCTTCATGTTCCTCCGGCTCTGGATGTACTTCTTGCTGTTCCTTCTGTAGGTCTCCTGGCTGATCTGCTTCCGGCTCTGCTTGTGGATGCTCTTCACATTCCGGATGGTGGATCTGCAGTGGGTTAGAAATAAAACTTTCAGTTCCCAGGCCAGCAGCTCTTACACCGTGAACTTTTCTTGCTGAGGATTTCCGCACCACGCCTCCTCCTCTGCCTCACCCAAACCCCAATATCTGCTTTTTGGTTTTGCCTGGCAGAAGGCAGCTGGAGGTGAGACGTGATGTACAGCACGTCAGGAAGTGGCTGGAGCAGCGCTTTGGAAGCAAATACTGAAGGGTGAAGCCTGAGAACAAGTCTGGAATGTAACCATGGGGATGGTGAGGCAGATTGGGCGTAAAGCTGGAAGGATGAGACAGGCATGAGGTTTGTTCAACAGAGTTTGAGATGCCTTGGAAGCGATCTATAGCTCTTGGATGGATGGACATGCAGCATCTATGCTGGCTGCGACGCTGGGATCCCTGCTGTGGGGTTTGGCGGGGCTCTCCGACACCCAACGATCAGCCCCTGGGCCCAGGGGACAGTGTGTGGGGCACGTGCCAGCCTGCACCCGCATGTGCCATGTTGAACCCACAGCAGAGAAACTACTGAGAGAAGTGAAAGCGGAGCAGCCCGGGGCTGTGTGTGCAGCCTCAGGGGAACCCCCCGCGTCGGGGACGTCCCCAGGCAGGCAGACAGATGCCACCGCTGTGTCTTTACTGCCACAGGTGAGACGGCTCCTGACATCCCCCCCCACGGCATCATCCCCCTGCTCTGCCCCTTGCTGTGCCCACCTGCCTCCACCTCCCTGCTTGGAACCCCTGTCCACCCCAAGGCAAAGCTCTTGCCCACAAGGCCAGGTGTCCAGCTTTGCGGCAAGGCTCAGCCTAAGGGCAGCGTTCACCACGGCGGGGCAACCACTGTCCTTGAAATGGGCCACCTCACCTCCCACAAGGGTTATCAGGAGGCACCACTGCGCTCAAATAGGTAGATTTGGGACATTTTACACTGTTTCATACTCCATTTGTGCTCCAGTGGAGCTGTATTTTGTGGGGTTCTATAGCAAGGCTGCCGTGTTTTCTTGTAGAGAAGAACAGATAGCAGCAAGCTCTACCCTTCCTAGCAGTCTTCTTTGCATCGGGATTAATGAGTTATTTTTGCTTTCTATCTTTTTAATCAAAATAAAATCCCTTCCACTAGCTCAAATCCTCCCATCAGATTAGGCCATTTAGCAGGTCTGATTACTCAAATCTTCCCTCGCTTCTCAAAGACTCGGTGGATGCACTTAGGAAATAAGAAAAAGGCCAATTTGAAAATTAAATGAGATCAGCCCAGAAAAGAAACTTTGCAGAAGGGCAAGGAGAAATACACCGGGCTGGAGGCCCTGCTGGAGCAAGGACCATGCAGCCCCACATCAGTGATGCTGGGGTGCCTCTCGGTCCATGGGAATCAGGGAGCACAGAGCTATCTTTGCTGCAACCCTTCAGGATCTGCCTCCTGGTCCCTCTCTGCCCTGCTCACATCTCTCCTGGGCAGTTCCTCATTGCCAGGGTGAGCAAGGGACACCACAAGCCACCGTCTGGTTTCATTTCACCTCCTTCGAAGAAGAGCTTTAGTCCTCCCCCGCCACGGCCAGGACTTCTACCTTCGTGGAGGAGCGCTCCGGTTCCTCAGCTCGATCTTCACAAGGGTGTTTGCATCCCCGGATTTCTGCAGGTACATGGAAGGGTAATAACCGGTGGTTTCATCCTTCCTGCAGTGCAACACAAAGCAACATCACTTGCGGCCTTGGCTCTGCGACCAGAACGTCCCAGCCCGTGTCCCCGCTCGCCGGGGCACAGGTGGGGCAGGAGGATCCCCACATTGTGTCCTGCTGCCAGTGCCCAATCGGCGACTCTCCAGAGCACAAATGCAGCTGAAGTTCCCTTTGGGAACTCCTGAGTTTGTGGGGCAGGCCAGGGCTGGGACGAAAGCTGAGGTTTTGCAAAGCAAAATATGCCAGAATACTTAGAGGAAAATAAGACACTTTTAAAATCTACCTGCCTCCTTCTTGGCTATTTCTGAAGCCCCCAGCTGCAACATTTAACATCTGGCAAAGCCACAGGCTACTTGAAGCAGCCCTGCAAAATGAGGTGCTGGGCAGCGGAACCAAACGGTCTGTGGGTTTCACAGCCCCAAGGTGGAGAACCACTGGTCCATCCCTTCCCTCCGCCTGAATCCCGCTTGCCTGGTTTGTTCACAGCATCTCTCACCTGACGACCCACCAGCCATCAAGGAGCTTGTGGATTACTTCGATGGTGTCACCCTCCTCCAGGGTCAGCTCATCCTCCTCCACGGCTGTGTAGCTTTTCTGGACAACGTACTGCTCACCTGCAGAGAAAACAGGCTGTGTGCCACCACCAGGATGGGGCTCAGCCTCTCCAGCCTCTGAGAGGAGGCACCAGAGCATCTACCCTACGTTTTAGGCAAGACCCAGAGTACTTCAAGTCTCCAGGTTTGGGTTCAAAATTCCCCCAGCCATGTCGGTGCCTGTGGCTCATCCCAGCCCCTCTCCAGGAGAAAGCTGGTGAATGCAAGCAGCAGGGCAACGCCTGTCTCTGCTGAAGAGCATGTTTGTATTTCAGGTGCTTAAATGAGGAAGAAGAAAGTGTTGTGCTAATAGCCCCTGTTGCAATGTTTCAAAAACCACAAAAACAAAGCCCAGAGAGCAGTCAGCAAGAGTCTACAGGGTTCCCCCCCTGCTCCGCGCGATAAGGCCCCGCTGTCACAGCAGGATGATGCGGAGGGCTGATAAGGAAAGTGCAGAAGCCAAGTGCTTGGAAAGCCTGCGCCTCAGTTCGGATGCTGCACCGAGCTCCTTTGCTAACCCAGCAACTCGGCGTGCACCCAGCTAGCTCAGCACGGCCGCTGGATGAAGACGTGCATCTGTGATCAGCCAAGCAGGATTTAATTTCGAGTTGCAGCTCATGGGAAGCTCCTGACGTTGATGCCGAGGCACCAAACCATGAGATTTATCCCTCCTGGCAGCTCCTACAGCAACATCTTTGTGCCCAGTGGTCCTGCTGCAGTGGGGGCTGCCCAAATGGAGTGGGAGCTGTGCTCTGGTGCACACCCTGCTCACCCCAACATTCTACCTGCGTAGTTGGGCTCCTGCTCTTCAGACTCATCAGGACCATCCATGGGCTCCAGATAGGCAGCTGGCACCCAGCCCCGTTTATTCTTCAACTGGCAAAACCACCACCCTGCCAAAAAAACCCAAAAAAAAAGCAGCTGTAGCAAGACCAGAGCGTGTTGTGGGAGCACCGTGAGGGCACCGGGTCTGTCCCCAGCTGGGGTGGGCACAGGGATCCCTGTGGCCTGGACGGATGGGACGGTGCTGGGGCCGGTCTGTGTTTACATGGTGCCACCAGAGAGCTTGTCCAGTTCATCCAGTTTCCTCCTGGGCAGGAAACCTCACAGGCTGAGACATGCGAGGAGATTGCAGGGTTTTCTAGGATTGCCCCACGCTGGCCAAAACCGACTGTCATGTGGCTGCATGTGAATATGATATGTGTCTCAAGGGGGTGGGAAGCGCCGAGAGGTTCAGTGCTGCCAGTTGCATTTGCTCTGAGCTTCTCCTCTCCATCAGGAGACCCCGACACAACCACCTCCCCTTCAACATGTGCACCAGCATTAACTCGCATGCTGCATTTAGATGTGAGATGCAAGCACAGTCCTCATGCTGAAACGGCGGCCAGGAGGGGCCTGGCCCTTGGGGGCCCTCTGGGGGGATGGAAACATACCGCTCTCGCTCTTCTCCACGACATCTACCATGTCCCCAGCTTTCAGAGCCATCTCAGACGTGGAGCTCTTCTCGTAGTCGGCAATGGCTCGGTACGTTTGCAGGACGATGGGGCCCGTGATGTCTGCGGGGCAGAAGAGAGAGATGTTCCCTTTCCCAGCCCCCTGGCACAGAAATACTCTATTTCAGGCAGGCCAAAAGCAACCCAGGACAGCCCAGAGCACCCTCCCAGCACCTCCTGGACCCAAAGCAGCCGGATCCCAGGACATGGACTCGTTGTCCCCAGGCTGTGATTTCCTCCCAGCTGCAGCTCTGGCTCAGGCACAGCTGCTTCTTGCCCCACATTCTCGGCCACAGAGGCAGCTGCTCATACCCCTCCAAGGCCTCTTACCACTGGCGTTTTTCTTGGCATCCTTTGGCAGGAGGAAGACCTCAGGCTTCTTGATCCTAGAGGATTCAGGGCAAAGGCAGCTCAATGTCGCAGCCCCTCACCACCAGCTGCCATCTGCTCCCTGCAGATGTTGCCAGCACCTGGGGCCGGGACGCAGGATTTCCCCCAAAAAAGTGGCAGGCAGGGGGACTCACTGGCTGTCGGTGACGGGGTTCGTGTCATCGGGACGGACCTTGAAGAAGTTGACCACGTGCAGGCACCGGGAGATCTTGTGGGGCAGGTTGACCAGCGCGTAGCAGTACTCGGACAGCGTGCCCTGCCTGTTCTGCGTCGAGCGCTGCCCGTCGAACCACTTCGGGGCTGGGGGAGAGGGGACAAAACAGACAGACCGCCCTGTTTTTACAAATCTCCCAAGCAGACTGCTCTGAATAATCATTTCTGTCCTGAAAACGAGTGGATTTGGCCCTAGGGTGCTGCATGGTGTCCGTAGGGTGACCCTGGTCCAGCCTCCCCTCGCTGCTCTGGCCCTGGCAGATGTGCGGGGGCCGCGCGCGGTGCCGAAACACACAGGGAGAAGCTGTTCCAAGGGCCAGGGCTGTTTTGCAGAAGTGCTGAAGCTGTGGGTTCCTCCTTTTGAAAGCTCGGCCGGGGAGGCCATGGGCAAAGCGGAGCAAAGCGGAGCAAAGCGCCGTGCAGCCGGACCCATCCCCGCAGCCCTCGGCACCCGCGCTGTGTCAAGATGCACGTTTATTCCCCTCGAGAGGCGTCAGCCACAACCCGCAGCTATTTCTCATGCTCCTTCCTGCCTTCCTTAAAACAGGAAATTAAATAAAAGGGGTAATCTTGCTGACCTACACCTTGCTTGGAGACAAACTGTCTGCTCTTTGCATCATTTCTTTCCCTATGATTGAAGACATATTGCATCACTTCCTCTTACAAATTGTTGCTGTAAGGGCGCTGAAACCAGTCCCAGCTATGGTGTCACTGAAGAAGGGCTTAGCTGAGCTCAGCTCAGGCTCCCCAAAGCCAGACCCTTTGCACCGGCCACTGGTCACAGCTGATGCTGCTGCTCATGTCCCCGGGGCGCCCAGCTTTTGGGGAGCAAGGATGGGGTCTGCAGGGCTGGCGAGTGTTGGAAGAAACCCCCACCGCTGCTCAGACCTTTCTGGGGTTTTGATTTCAAGCCTGGCGAGCAGGAACAGAAATCGCAGCGAGCACTTGCGCGGGAGGCGGCCGGCAGAGCTCGGCCCGCGGGGGAATTTCCCAACCAGCTGCAGTTTCTATTTCAGCCCCGGCACCTGCGCCTCACCTGGCAAGTGCGGGATGATCCGGTTCTCCATGTTGATGTCCCCGGATTCGATAGGGAACATCTCCTTCAGCGCTTTCTGTGGAGCAGAGCCAGGCACAGCCGTGAGACCGGCACCGGGGTCCCCAGTGACACCCACCCCCCTGCCCGTGTCCCGTCCCCTTCCCGCTGCCCTGTGCTGCCTCAACCCCGCAGCTCGACCCCAGGAGAAACCAGCTCCCCGCTCCGAGAGACAAAGGACACTGAAGCACTGGGACCCAGGAGCTTCTTTCGAGCAAGATTCGCTTTGGGGCAATTTCAGCTGGAATTTGCCCTCCTTTTATTTTTCCCCACCCCACGCTTGCAGGGCAGCAACCTGGGGGCCGTTGCCCACCCCGGCGCGACTCACGTGGAACTCGTATATCTCGGTAAACCGGCGGTAGATGAGCTTTTCAGAGAGGTCGTTCCACTTCACCAGGAACATATAGACCTGCGGGGCAAAGCAGAGGTGCTGCAGATCTGCAGGTGAGAGGGACCCCGCACCCCACTGCGGCCAAAGCCTCTGGGAACCCCGTGGATGGTTCAATTTCTGATAAATTGCGTGTTTTTCTTCCACCCCCCCGGTGGGAGCAGCTCTGCTCGGGCATCGAGCGAGGTGGGCGTTAGGGAAGCTCAGCAGGGACAGAGAGGGGACAGAAACATGCAGATTGGTGGGAATCGAAGAGGGAAAAGCCCTGCAAAGTAACGGACAGCTTGCAAAACAGGTGCCTAAAATCTTGTGTATGCAGGACATTTTAGCCTCTGGCTCATGCCAGCAGCCATGACCCCCCCAAATAAAGGATGCTCTTAAGCCCCAGATCACATTTTATCTAAAGAAATTTGCTGGCCAGCCTTTTTACCCCAACCAGCCCTGGCTGCTCAGCTTGCTGGAAGGTCGCTGCGTACTCACGTAGTGCTGGCTGGGGAAAAACCTCTTCTCGTAGCCCAGCAGCTCGATGTGCCGGATGAAGACATCTCCCATCGCTGCTCCCCGCTCTGGCCCCTGCTCCTGCCTCCGCGTCCCCAGCTCCCCTGTGCCTCTGGTCCCCAGCTCCCCTGTGCCTCTGGTCCCCAGCTCCCCTGCGCCTCCGCACGGCTCCGCTTGCCCGTAAAAGCCGCGGGGAAGAGGAAGTCCCGCTGCAATCGCACCCGTAATTGTTTACCCGCTGCGGTTTGTATTGAGTCGGTGTTTCCCGTGGGGAGTCTCCAGCCCGGCCCCCTCCAGCGGCTCCAGGGCTGCAGGGGAGGCCTTGGGGATGCCCTCTAGACACCCCTGAGATCAGAGAACAGAGAAGGTCCAGGGCCAGGCTGGCTGCCCCGATAACCGCTGATGCTGTTCGCTGACGGCACAGGGTGCTGCAGCACCTGTTTTGCAGAGGGCCAAGGACAGACAAGGCCCTTGGCAACGGTGACCAGAGCCATGATGCTCTGGAGCAGAGTTGGATGGGCTGAATGAAGCACACAACACTCTCCCGGAGCCCAGGGATGGCAACACCATCCTCTGCACGGCTGGGGGACCATCCTGCGCTCCCAGGGCAGGCGGGGAGGCCGCGGCACAGGATGGGCCAAGAGCTCCTGCTCTCCCATCACCGTTTCCTTCCAGTCACCTGCAGCCTCTCCAGAATCTGCCACCCAAAGGCTCCCTCGAGCAGCCCCGAGGAGTTGAGCCAGCCCTCACCTGGGGACACCCCGGAACACGAGGGTCCCCAGAAACCCCCTCTGAAATGGCACCAGCGTCCTCACCAGCCCCCAGCTCTGAGCAGAAAGGCCAGAAGGGAGGTGAGGCCTGCGCGGGTCCATCCCGCGCTGCTCGCAGGCAGAGGTGCACCCAGGAGCACGTCTGTCCCCAAGCAAGGGCACCCTTGGGGACAAGAGGTGGCTCCTGAGGGCACACAGAGCTGGGAACCCAGGGACAGCCCCGGTGCCCTTACGAGCTGTAAAGAAAAAAGCTTGCTCTGTCTGCATTAAAAAAAAATCAAATACTAACTATAGCTTTCCTCTGGATCTCAAGTACGGTGCTTTCAGGTGCTGAGATCAGAAACATCGTCGTTTAAATTTGGTTTCAAACTATTTTAACATGGGGACTTCCCTGTGTGGAATGCAAAATTATACAACCAGTAATATTAAAAAAAAATACCTGTGGGGCTGTTCAGATTGTGCTCGGCTAATAGCCAGATGACTGCTTCTTACACAGAACCGCCACCAACTTTGTCACGAAAGCTAATTTCATAATTGCAAATCCTTTGTGCCACATTTAGAACTGCTTTACAGACAGCACATTACTGGAAACCGCTTAATTCACGCGTTTCTTCCTGTTTCCTCATTCCTCGTCTTGTGATGTGAGAAATGAACCGGAGCTTGCAGATCTCCCTGCTGGCGATGGGTTTGTTCGCAGTGGGACTCCGTGTGTCACACTGCTCGGTGTCCCCAGCGACCGCCCCACAGTCACTGGGCGTCAAGGACGATTTTAGAAGAAAATTCTTGGAGGAGTAGTGACCCATCGGATGGACGGGCTGAGTTCATGGAGTTGAGGAGCTGATTCATGTTCTGGACAGGGCTGGTGTGCGGCTGCAGGGCCTGATCTTTGAGAAATGACCTTGCACTGGTCTCCGGACCAGCTGGTACCAGAGCTGCTTTGGAGCGACAACAGTAGATACAGGACAGCGGGTGACAGATGCCAATCAAGGTTATTGAAGACAAAAGCACTGCAGGTTCAGTTTCTTAGGCAAATGGATTATCCTCTTTTCTGCAGTGCTCCACCCAAAACTAGTACCAAAACCTCCTACAAATTGAAAGCTCAAGAAAGAAATGCCATCCTCATTTTGTTCGAAATTTTTGATTTTTTGGTAGTTTAAAATGAAGGTTAATCCAATCTAGAGCCACGGGAGGCCTTGCTTTCTTCGCTGATGCCAAATTGCTGTGTGAGAACAGCACGACACGTCCTAACATCACAAAAGCCCGAGCCTGCCCTCCGCCTTAGCGGTCTGTCACTGACAGGGCAGGTACGAAAAGAAATGAAGGAAAATGGGTTTTGTATGTGGAAAACTTCATTGCCCAAAGGAAAAAGAGTGGCCAGCAGGCAGATGACAGAGATGCTGGAGCCCAAGGGACACCCCGCTCCACCATGGAACCCCCGGATCGTGCACTACTTGGATCCCAAACTCCTGTTGAAGAGAAAGGAGCCGGCCCAACGCACAGGACGGGCTTTAAAAAGCACATAACGCCTGGGGAATAAACACTGTTTGCTGCTTCGTCGCCACAAAGCTGCTCTGCTGGAACAAAGAGTATTCAGAGCTCTGGTGAGTTGTTGCAATTTTATTTATTTGGTTATTAGTACAGCCAAGGGTTGTTAAGGCATTATCACTCAATACCCAAAGAGTGACAACACCTCATGTATTAGTAGTTTGGAAATGAGGTTTTCATACAATGGTCAACATCATAAAAGTCTACCTGTTAGGACTATATATAATCTTTAATATAAAATTTATATTTAGAAGGTATAAATATCGGTGCAATTATTTTGCCCGTCTATTTTTTTTTTTTCTATTGAACACAACTCAAAATGTCTGACACCAAAAAGAACCCTCAGTGTTGAACTCGGACGCACCCATCAGCATTACTGCAAGCCCAGCAGCGGGACAGACACCACCACAATTAACTCCCAGTCCTCCCAGTAACACCACTGCAGCAGTTTTCACTTCATTTTTTTTTTTCCCCAGCTCCTGCATGCAAAGTTGGGGGGTGTCCACACTCCGCTGTTACACACCTGACAAGGCAGCAGCCTGGAATTAGTTATTTCCACAAGTTCTTTCGCTATGATGTGAGCCCTAATGACTCCAGCAGCAATTTATAGCCTCGTTGGGCAGGTGGCTGTGCAAAAAGTGTCCCCTAAAGATAGCTGGGAGTGAAGGAGGGATGGACCATCCTTCTGCTTTTGCAAAAGGGGAAGCGGAGAGCAGCTGAAAACCCGTGGAAAGCTGCAATAACTCATTTCCCCGTTCTATACATTTCTAGCAGGAATCGCGAAACTGCCGTCGCTCTGATAATGACCTGTCTATGGATATACATTAATGGAGCGTGTCGATTAAAGTAATCGGCACTGAAACACATCGGTGTTTGTAATTCGGGACAGTACGCACAGGTAAGTTCTCACGGGACTGAGATCGGGGCTGTTCGTGCTGCAGCACCGCACCGGTCACTGGTTCCACTCTGGAGCTGGAAGGTACAACTGGGACCAGCGTTTTCCAAATGCCTCAGTGCAGAACTAACCCTGCTCCTACTGACAGCAACAGCACAAGGTCCAAATATTTAAGTGGGAGCTGCTAGATCTGCATAGAGCAATGGTGAGAACGCAAGCACACGTCCTTGCCTCCGGAATGAGCGTGCCCTGCTCTGAATTCAGCTGCTGAATTTCAGGTGGCTCCCTGGGAACAGAAACTCTACCCAATTGAACTTAAGGCTTCCAAATTTTCCTTGCAGATACAACAATCTCACCCACCCGGAGCTGCATTTCTGTCTGAAAGGCACGACTGGAACTTAGTTCCTTCGCTGGAATGAAAATGCTACAGCATGTTCTACCTGCCTCCAGAATTCCTGCTAGAACTTGATTTGTTGTAATATACAGAAGCATATACTGCACGGAGAGTCAGGAAAACCACCAGAAAGGTCTTGAATCAGGGAGTAAGGTTTACCATTTGTGCATAATGCAGTCATCCCAAACTCATGCCAATAAAAGAGAAACCTTGACAATAATCTGCATCTTCTCTCTAGAGATTATCATTTAACCAGAACTTTACACCTCTTATGGTTTGCAAAACTTAACAAAAAAGGTATACATGAGTTTCTAACGTGATACGGGGAACTTTTGACACAGTAAGACTTACAGCAGCTTGTAGCGTATGATTCCATAACTAGTTCTAGATGACCAGAAGAGCATCTGCCACAGCTCCAAAGAGCTCTCACACAGGTCCACGCGAGTTCTGCAAGACCAGACCCATCGTATCGAAACCATCTGATATTCTGATAAAACATGCACTTACTACTTTGAATTAAATGGAACAGACGATAACAGGGTTTATTTTAAATTGGTTCCTAATCCACACGCTGAAATACCGACCATTTCACAGCCCATCTCATTAATGCGTACTGACCGTCAAGTGAACCAGTTTATCTTTTATTTATGAAAAACATACGAATTGTGATAGATATCGTAGGAAAAACTAGTTCAAATATACAGATACTATTGTCCATTAAAGAAGTAAGAACCAAAACGTAATGTTTGGTTTTGTTTTTTTTTTTCCCCGAAGTAAAACTAACAAACTGAACTACTTGCAGGAATTTTTCTTCATTACAAAAGCTGAGACGCATTCAGGTGCGGCGAAATTCAGCTTTCCTGGGAGATGTAGACAGCCTCTGTGAAGCCTTGGTTGATTTTAGTCCCTGTCATCTCCCCAGCACTGCTGCAGCAAATTTAATCCTTATAATATATTCCAAAGTAAAACGAGTTATTCCAAATCACAGAATAGTTTGGGTTGGAAGGGACCTCCAAAGGTCATCCAGCCGAACCCCCTGCCATGAGCCATCTTCAAATCTCTAGTCCTTCTTTAAGTCAATTCACAGAACTGCTGAAAAAGTAGACATTTCTATCTAAAAGTACAAAACCGGTTTGTATAGAAGGTACTTCTCTTATACAGTTATATTACACAGCTCAAGACAGTCCCGGCAGGCTCTTCTCTGAACTGGATACTTCTGACTAGAAAGAAAAATTACAAAAAGGAGTTAGTTTCATTGCAGCTCTGTATCTTATTACAAATACGAGTAGCTTGCGTTTCAAAAAAGAACTCTGAGTTCTTTAGGGCTAGGTTCAGAGAGCACGCAGAAGCTGAATACTGGTCTCAATAACTAGGAGATTAAATGCGCGCTCGAGGGCTCCCTGTAAGAATTTAAATCCAATATTTGCTTTGGTATGGCCTAAAGCGTTCAAAAATCCAAACCACGGCGCCACTCTTGGCCGCTCAGGCTGGCAGAAATGAACCTGAGCTGGGTTTTGCTGATCACTGGTCTGTGAACGGGAATAGTCCACACACGTTATCTCCTCTGGGACGAACACAACGTCTTTTTCTTACTAAACCTAGACAGGTTACAGCTCGAGCATACTAAACAAACGCATCTGACCTCATGTCAGCCAAATTACTGAAGTATCAAACACTGCATAATAAGGAAAATACTTGGTTTGGGGCATTATCAAAAAAATGAAATGGGAAAAAGTAGTACAGAGCTGTGGTCGCTTAACATGGTCATTTTCTCTGGCTGAAGCACACAGACTCCCGGCTGTGTGGGTAAGCACCACTAGCATTGCCCTCCACCTCCACCAAAATGCCGTTTTTAGGAATGAGCCAAGTTAAAAATACTATAAGAGAAAAATCTGGACATTTTTGTATTGGAAATTAAACAAAGCTTTTCATAGAAGTTACTGGAAAACAAAACAAAACAAAAAATTGAACAAACTTTTAAATTAAACCAACTTTCAAGTTGGTTCGTCATCACAGTTAATAGCGTTACCAAGTGTCTTGAGCTTAGACAATATTGCAGTCATAGTGAAGAGCTTTCCTGCCCAATTACAGTTTGGAAATACACAGGGTTTAGCAGGAATAACAATTCTTTTTCACACAGCCATGCCAGAGCTCTTCACAAACACTAATTCCCTAGGCTTCCATTTGCTCTGCCTCCAAGGTATGTAATTACCATCACCCGCTTTTCGTTATAGGCCTCATTTTCCCAGGACTCACCGCCTGACCGATTTGAGCACAACGTGATTTACACTGCTTTTAGATAAGGTAGTGAAAACATCCTACGTTTTATAGGTGAGAACCGAGACAAATAAAATAATTCGCAAGTAAAGGACTGGCACCTCCTGGCATTCGGTTATGTATCTCAGCCCTCTCCTTCCCCCACCCCAAAATATAAAAACATTATTCCTTGACAGGTGTTGACTTCAAGAAACACTAAATTCTTTTACCCAGTATTGATGAGGTCTACCACGTCGGGCCCGGTTCTTGCTTTATTTGAGAAATTTCTTCTGTTTCTGTAATACCTGTTGAAAAAGTAGTAATGGATGAAGAAAAAAGGGTCCAGGACTAGGGTAACTCGTCACTACAAGGCCAAGCCATTTACCATATGATTTTATACCTTCCAGCCTAATTCTCAAGTGGTTTTGAGTTCTTTAGCAATTGCACGCCTTTTCTCAAGATCATTCCTCTGGTAACGGCGTGTGAATCCAGTTTGGGATGACAAATTCAAAAGCACATTTCTTCCAAACCACCACTTTGAAGGCCCATACCTAGATTTCCTCCACACGAGACAACTGTCTCTCCTCCATCATCGAACAACTTCAGTGATCCCACATGGTTTTGGTATTATAAAGGCACTTGATGTTTCAGCTTTCAATAACTGTGATCTTAAGTTTTCGAAGAATAACAATATTCCCCTCCCCAATGCACCTTCCCAGTATATTCAGGCCAATAAGGCATTAAAATTTCCCAATTACGGCAACAATCCGTTAGCATAAGTTGTGGAAACCACTGCACTGAATAACTAGATGCATCGCTCAGGACACGATCAATCACTCAAAGCCTACCCTATTTCCCCGAAAATAAGACAGGGTCTTACATTAATTTTTGCTCCAAAAGATGCATAAGGGCTTATTTTCAGGGGATGTCTTATTTTTCCATGAACAACAATCTACACTTATTCTTGAACAAAAAAATAACATTTATTTAAATATAGTTATGTCATCACATTCTGGAACATCATCACAACTCTCCAAAGCCTGAATTCCATCATGAATTTCTTGTGACGCTATTTCCTTTTTCCATGTACAACAATTTACATTTACCGATATTCATGAACAAAAAAAAAAAAGAAAAGAAAAAAAAAAATCAACATTTATTCAGATACAGTCACGTCATCATCTTCTGGAACATCACTGTAACTCTCCAAACCCCGAATTCCATCGTGAATTTGTGACTCTATTGCCTTTAGAGCCCTTGGCCCATCTTCTTGGAGACAGTTCACATCGCTGAAGGAAACCGTCCAGCCAGTGTTGCGACGCTTTGAATTCTCCTGGCGAGATTTCCAACCGCGGCGCCATCGCAAGCGCAAATTCTTGGATATCAGCCCTGCGCACAACCAAAGCCTTTGCTCTCCTGTCAGCCACCCATGCGCAGATCACGTCTTCCAGCTCAGGAAACGACGGCTGCCGACCCGATCCACACTTGCGCTTCTCAGCGTTTCCCACGTAGGCCTGTTGGCTGAGGTTATCGTACTCTGCTCGCCATTTTCGGACCATTCGGATATCCAGCATCTTCTCTTTGCAGAAAGCAGTCAGATTTTTGCCCTGGGAGTCCTCCACGATTCCTTTCTTGTACTCGACGGAATAGCTCTTTCTCTTTGCGCTCATGTTGTCTGGGGGTCAAAATACCAGTACGGTATATTTCTTGGTCATCTGTCTACATACGGCACGGTACTGTAGTAAATGGTAGATAGACCCTTCCCCAAGAAAGCAGACACCCCCAAAAGAACCGCACTTAAAAGACCCCACAATTGTTTTGGGGGTGTCTGCTTTTCTTGGGGAAGGGTCTATCTGTCCTGCCGCATTCTATTGCCAATTAATTTTACTTTTTTACAAGTATAGTTGCCTGGACACTATTTAAATTGATTTTTTAATGAACTGTAATGAGGGCTTATTTTTGGAGTAGGGTTTCTATTTCAAGCATCCTCAAAAATCCTGAAAAGTCATGCTAGGGCTTATTTTCGGGGTAGATCTTTTTTTCGGGGAAAAAGGGTATAGTCATGACTTACCAACCAAGAACAACAGTTCATAAAATTCCCCTGTAAAATTATTTGAATAATAACTTTCACTGCAGACCATTTTTCACATGATGTTACATGACATTAACACAGGTTAAAAAGTGTCCTGAGAACCAATAAATGCCCTTTTTTTTTAGTTTCGATCGACCTGCCTCCTTTAAATAAAAAGCATGCAACTTTGTTCAAAATGACTTAACAAATATTTGTTGAAGACAAACACTTACCTCCTACAGATACTTCTACTTGGCTTGGTTCAGCTGGATCTTAAATGAAAAAAAATAGAGTCAAATGAATACGAATATGGTTTCAACAACTTAAGTATCATAGACAAACGGGATACACATTTTTTAAAGGCCTGCGAACACTCAGAAACCATATTAGGTCAAAAGGAAGTTGCTCAACTACATTTACTTCAGCTATTCATAGCATAAAGCTAAGTTCTCCATTCAGACTAAGCGTGGTGATGTCTGTGCAGTCTGGACACGGTCTAGCAGGGGTTTCAGAGCTCTGCAGTGGGCAGAAATTCCATCAAGACCCCATTCTAGGTCCTGACACATTACACAGGCAAACTGCACTTGGCTGAACATCTATCTGGCACAGACACACACACACACTTGGAGTTAAGCAGGCATCAATAAATGGATATTGAATTAGCTTTATATATTGCCCCTACTAATCCTTCTTTTCAGCTCACTCGTCATCAACAAAAATCAAATCAAGGAAAACGCCGGTGACAGAGCCCGAGGTACGCGATGGCTCTTTCTATTAATTTATTAATATTTAATAGCTATAGAAGTCCCCGTCGCACACCATCTGTCAAAATAAAACGGCTCATTATGAGCAGCGCGGACCCAGGACATGAACACCAATATCATCTGCCAATAAGATCGAGAACTCCGCTCCCTCCCCAAACTGCAAGGACACGCGTCCCGCTCTGCATCACCTGGTAGGGCTGGTGCTGCTGGGGGTGCTGCTTCTGCCTCAGCTTTTTCCATCAGCTCTAAGATGAGACATGATCACTGTTTAACTTCACAATGAAAACGGTCCACATGCAACACAAGGGCAATCTTACTTCTCGAATCTGCAAATCCTGAAACTTGTCGCATGAAGAGGTTACTAACACTTGCGATTGAGCTGCAGTTCAGTATTTTTTTGTTACAGAACAAACTTTCCCTGTCTTGCCTGCAGGCACCAAAAAGTTCCCTTTAAGTTCCCACACGTTCGGAAGGATAAGGCATCATATCTATGAGCAGTAGGCTCAGAGCCTTTCAGTCATTCACAGCAGTATCTATCGATATTAGATCATTATGATCTTAATTAATGGACATGGATAATGCACAAACCCCATGTGTTGAACGACCAATTGCCTCCTCCAGTGATGGAAGATGATCGGATATCTGTGTCTTTCTTACTCAGCATATCAGCTGGCCTCACACCCAACACACGCTGACAGCGACGCTGGATAGACAACAGTTTAATAGATCCTTTCCTTTCTGATTCAGTTCTCTGGAAATGCTATTACACATGTATCTGCCTGGAAGGTCCCCTGTTACAAAGGGATCTCTTTCCCTAGGACTGCTGAGCAGCTGTGAAATCTTCCTGAGAACACTGAGAACAGTTCACAGACTCCCCTGTGTCAGCTGGGATGTACTGGGTCGCTAAGGCTCAGGCTGGGTAAGGCCAAATTAACAACAGGAGGTTCTGTTTCGCCTCTGAATTTCTAATCTGACATTGGCTCAGAAAGAACATGACACAAGGGACGCTGTATTCACAGTATTTTGTGGTTTGTTTTCTCTCTTAAATAAGATCTAAAAAGTCAGGTCACCATTATTTTAGGCAACTGAAAATACTAAGACCTTTCCCCCCACCCTGACAACAATTTCATTGATGTGGCCAAATTGGCCACAGCACATCAGGTAATTACATTCCACCTCTCTAAACTGTTCCAGTTTCAGCAGAACGTAGAATTTTTCACTGGAACGCAGTTGTGCAGCT
The DNA here is from genome assembly GCA_013399365.1 of Pampusana beccarii. Taxonomy (NCBI): domain Eukaryota; kingdom Metazoa; phylum Chordata; class Aves; order Columbiformes; family Columbidae; genus Pampusana; species Pampusana beccarii. The sequence goes on from VWYH01008419.1 coordinate 267,940, forward strand.
ACTGGAAAGTTCTTGCTTATTAACTGCTACTGCAGTGGATTGATTAGAACCCAAAACATAGGCACTCCCATGTAAGGCTGTTGCTCAGTCTGGGTCCTAAATCTCTTTGGGACTCTGCAGCTGAAAAATACAAAATCAGCGTCTTGAATTTTCATATCAAAGTTAATGCTAATATTATACTGTTCTGTAAATTTACCACCCTGCTCTCAAGTTAATTGCATATGCATGTTTGGTCAGGAAATCTTAATGAGACAGACACAGACAAGAGTTATACAAAGACCTTAACCACGGCGAAGCCTTTACCACTAAGCCAAAATGTAGAAAACGAACCTTGATAAGCTACAAAAATACCTATGTCATCAGTGCCTCATAAATACTTACGATTGTTAATCACGAGTCCTGGAAATGGTCTGTAAAAACAAGAAAAATTACTGATTCTAAAATGTACTGCATGGGGTCTCCTTCCCAAGGCAACCTCCCCAGTGTTTTGCAGCAAGAGGTTGTGCTAAAACACAAACAGAAAGTCAAACAAAACAGAAGGAACTGTCATAGCAGCTCTCGGGCACCATGGTTTGTTCACCAGCATTTCGAAAAGCAACATACAAAGATCAAAATCCTTCCCTTGCTCAGCACTAATTAACAAGGGAGTCACCTCTTCTCCAGAGCCCAGTTAAACACAACATCAAGCAAGGGTCCTTTCAGGCATAACATTTGGTGATTAAGGCTTGAGAATTCAGACCCCTTAGTAAAAGATATCTAGGAAACTTCTTTCTCTCTAAACCGACGCTTTCAGACTTCTGTGAAGCAGTCTAAGATTCAAGAAGTCACATAAACTGATACATTTTTATTTTCAATTCCTGAACTCCTTTTTAGTATGATTCTAAAGTTTCGTCTATTCTGCTTCATGCATACAAATATACTTTGTATATATATATGCGTATGTCTATGGAAATATACACATACAAATAAAATTCAACTATATTGTAACTGGACAATATTGTAGGTAAACTCATTTTGCAGGAAAAAAACCATTTATCAAGAATCTCACCTTAAGATGCTTAACACAACTGAAATATTTAAAAAATAACAGTAGTAACACATACTATTTACTGTTCAGAGCCAGCAAGCTCTGGACTTGCCTCAAAGATCGATCTTATAAACGGGAGAGAAAGGCCCACAACACTTTAGGACTCTGTTATATAATATTAATAGATTTCAACTCAAAAGACAGAATTGACATGTCCCTCAATCTTATCATCTTCATTCATGCTATGAACATTTGGGCTTCATTTGTCCTGATATATTGTTATCTGAAAGAGCCAACATCTTCCACTATTTAAAGATGCACTGCGACTTCTTTCAAATCTCAACTTATTCGAGCTACAGGGTTGTCCTCACAACCTCGCCACCTAATCACCGGCAATCACAATCACATACCGAATGACAGTAAATTTGATGAACTCTGCTGATTCCAAAATCTTCCTCATCGAGCTGATTTCCAGATAACTGGGAGCTTTAAACACCACGCCGGGGGGCATCCCGTCCACCACCACACAGCCGGGGTTGACCGTGATCTTTCTGTACGGCACTTTCACAGGAAAATTCATACCGATGGCTTCACCTAAGTGAGAGAGGTCATGTTTATTTTCAAGTCCGCATATTTATGATTACCTCGAAGAAAAAAAAAGTCCCCAGATGTTGAAGAAACTAAATGCAAAGCCAAGCTTTCTATCTGGTCAGAAACTATGAAAAGTCACTTGACAATGAAACAATTACAGTGTTAGAAATAGATGTTCTGAATTACACTCATGAACATTACTATGAGACCATCAGCTACAACTCTGTCAGCTCATCATATAAAGAACTGAGATTCTGTTTTTACCAAATAAAAGGTATAGAAGAAGAGGATATCTAAGGAAATAGCTACCTGAAGGAAAACAAAGCGTTTCCTGCAATGCCATGAAAAGCAATTCAACACAGCATTAATGAAGGAATTTCGGATAGAGAAACTCAGGTCATTATTGCTGTACAATGCAAATAAGAAGTAAAAAGAGAGAAAGGAGAGAACTATACAGAGCAAAAAGCTTAAGTTACACTTTTAAAATTACCCTAAATCCCTAGTATTAAGAGGTCAGGATTATGAAGCCCCAAGAATCACGGATTGGCAGCAAAGTAAATGTTTCATCCATGTTTACACAGAAAAAACAGGAGGAGCAGGGAAGAACATAAAGCGACCTATATTCTTAAGATTTCTTGTTTAAAACACCAAACAGACTACATCACTTATAAAAGACTCTTTTTGAAGTCAAAGCACAACATTCATATACAATTCTCAAATTTGTTCGTTTTCACGATCATATACATCATCCACTGTGATGATTCAGTAAATTCAATATGAACAACCTTATCTGCATTCACACCTATGTAAAAATGGGGAGTAAGAAGCAATTACCAAATTTCCGGCTAAAAAGGTCATTTACTTGCTCTCTCAGCTGTCTTGCCTTTTCTACTTTTGACAGCCTCTCACTTTCATCATCTGGAAGAAATTGTTAGAATAACATCAGAATTAAGCAGATTTTTTTTTCCCTGAAGTTCGCTTATCTTTGCACGTTTACTCAAAGCAGCTACACCCAAGTGCTTCAAAATAGGTGCTGCCTTTGCTCCTGGTTTTAGCAGTAGCGCAGAATTGTAGAAATATGTAAAAATAGATGGTTCTTAAGAAATCCACGAGAAGCTTCAAAATATTTACATACCAACATTAGCTTTACTGCCTAGAGATCATTTTTCAAACTTAATCTAAACCCATAGATTATATTTTATTTTCTTACAGTACATACAATGGTGGGGAAAGCTAAAAGCAAAGTGACGGTTCAAGAGACGGCTATAGCATGCAATGTTCCTCACAGTTTCTAACGAATGTAATAAACGCTTGAGAAAGTACTAATTAGTGTTAGGACAAAGCAGTTCAGTCTGCATGGTTATTCAACTCAGATTGAGTATTTATCTCTTGAAGTTGACAAGAAATCTGAAATTCAATATTTAATTTATTACATGAGAAAAAAGGGAAAAATGTGGATACTTCTTAACTAGGGGGCTGGACCAAGAATATTCTAGAGATGTCACTGCACAGATATTCATGAGTGTTAGAAAATACTTAACATCTCAGCACAAACAGAATACTAAATTATGCTCTTTGTTGACTGTATTTGCAATTTCAGCGAACCAGCTTGACTGCAGGAAAACGCTTCAGGCTAAACAAGCGTCATGAAGAACACAAGCACAAAATGATGATGTGAAGCCAGACAGTGTACACACCTGGGATTGTCACCTGAATGATGTTAAGATCTTCAACGCCCGCAGCTGTGTTCACCACTGTGTTTGTTGTGGTGCTTGCTGTATTGGTGATATTGGATGAATTATTTTTTCCTAAAAGAGAATTAAATTTTAAAAACATTCATAGAGATGAAAATCTTGAATATCATATATAAAGAAAATATTGCAAAATAACAGATATTTACAAGTTTTGAAAGCAGACCCAGTTCCATTTCAAAGCGGGACATACTTACTGAAGGTACATGTTACTGGGTCTTTGCAACCCAAGAGAAGAGCTAGATTAAAAGTAATGCTAATCTTTACCTAGCTGGTTTTTTAAGAAGTTTAAAACATTATTAAGGGGGAAAAAAAAAGAGCATATGGAGCATGTGTTTTGGTATTCTTATTACCAGAAATATCATAGCACTTGCAGTTAATTCAGTAACTGATCCACGCACTTGCTGTGTGCATTCACCAAAGAAATCCCTCAGTTATATCTGTAAGCCACATCGTCCCGTGGCACAAGTACCTCAGCAGAGTTTTGCAGAGTTTCCACATAATAATACAACTCAAAACATTTCATCCATGACCTGAGGCAGTTTTCCTATCAGCACTCCTGACTGTGAAGTGCTTGTCATTTATTAATAGATGACCTACGTATTAGGAGTGAACAATTCATCTCTAGACCTGAATTACTTCTGTGAATCACACATTACCTGTCACATTTTGATAAAAGGTAGTAAAGAGTATATTAGAAGCATATTCCCTTGCTAAAGCACAATTTAAACTGTAACTGGTAGGTGCTTTTCCCATTTTAAGACCAAACAAACCAACCAGTCACAACGTAGAACGAATATTTCAGGAATTCTTTAGCATCATGCAGCTCTCCTGATTTGTATTTAACTCTAGAATGGTAAGCAGTTGTAAAACTCACTTTGGGGGCTTCCAGCAGAACTTTCCTTAACAGCTGCCTCAAACATCTCAGGCCTGCAAACAGATCGAGCATATCATGTAAAATAATAACATTGAATATCAGAATGTTGATGAATGTATTTATTAAAGACAGGGACCAAGTTATATCCTCTCAGCCAAACAGCCAGCCAAGAATGCAAGGGCAGAGAGGCTCCATGGCTTCTCTTGCCACTGTTTCTACACTTGCACGTGGGTATCTAAACCTGCTCTAGACAAGAAAAATGAATTCTTACATTCCCCAATACACCAATCTTCAATTCTCAGCAATTAGTAAGCTGCCAGCAAGTTTTATGAGTAACCCATAAGCACTCCATGCAGTACAAACTAAACCAGTGGTGTGATAACTGAAATGGGTTAAGAAATCTGGACTTGCTCTTCCTCCCAAAACAGGCTGTGAGGCTCTTTCAGAACAGATTAGTGTATCTTGCTCCACCTCTACAAGAGCTTTCTGACCATTTCATCATTTACTAAAAATACTCCAGTGCGTACCGTAATTAGTAATTTAGCAACTCGGCAACACAATTTCATTTTTTGGTCTACATTTCAATTCTCATAGAATAGATTATCAAAGATGCATGGGAGTCTTACTTTTTAATAATGAATTTTATCTTAGATTTGTTTCTCAGGATCTTCTCCAGCCTTGGAATTCCAAAAGTAGAGGGTCGGCGGAACGGCACCCCCTCGGGCAGCCCTTCCACGTAGAAAGCCTCCGGGAAGGATTCAAACAACGCAAACGGCACCTTTACTGGTTTAGTCAACCCCAGCGCTTCCCCTGAAATGCAACAACAGAGCAAATGAGCCGCCAGCCAGATAACTGCTGTGTATCCAGAAAGGAAAACCTCAGGTATAAATGGTATGTTGTAGTGGGCACACGCACAGTAGTTTAAGTGGAACCAGCAGGCTTTGCATTTTTTGGTTGCAGTTATGGTAAGCTGGAAGAAAATTAAAAAACAGTCTCAAACAGGGCTCGTTCTGTTACAGTAAATCTGATCATAATTTGCAGTCGAAAATTAATAATCTGCACCCAGCTCATGCCACTGGCTTGGTCTGCACACCAGACTATCCCATTTGTACTCTGCTTTGTTACAGGCAGCACGTTCTGTCTCTGCTAGAGAAGAGCACCAAAGGTAGGGGAGATCAGTGCTCTTGTTCCAAAAAACACACTCAGATGAGTGATAAGTCAGTATTTCCAAATTCATCAGCTTCCTAACAGCCTGCACTACGAGAAGCACTGGGATATGATGGAGCACGTCTCTCCAGATCCCATCCATACATCAAGTCATGCAGAAACTGATGTCACACGAAGTCCCACTCATAGGAGTGAAGAAAGCTCAAAAAGATGTGCCAGGATGTGGAGTCACTGTGTCTTGGGTCATTACAGAAGCAGTAATCCAACCACAACTTCTCCACTTCCATACCCAAATAAAAATAACTAGTGGAAATGTGACACAGAATTGGAAGCAACCTATGTGAGAATGACTGCAAATGAGAAACTGCCTGGAGTACACAAGGACTGAAGGACCTTTGGAATAAACACGGGAACATATCTCTTGTACAACTAACAGCATGTTCATAAGACACCTCAGTGAAAAAGAATCAATAAACTTACCACATTTTTCATTAAAAAGGTTTTCGACTTTCTGCTTTAAGTCAGTAATTTTGGCATTCCACGCCTCTGCCAGGAGGAAATTAGAAGAGTTAAGTCAATACTCACAGAATTAATCAGTCCTTGAAGAATATTTTAATAAAAGTTTAATAAACTATTGTGCTTGAGAACTGATTTACTACGACAGTAAAATGAGCAAAAATGGCTTTCATTCCGCAAATGGCACCGAAACCTTCTGCTGCAATCTACATCCATGTCAATCCTCATTTTCCTAAACCTTTGAAAGACACTGCTACTAGACACAGCAAGGGCAATTAAAATTGAAATTAATCCAAGTGTGATCCAAATGTATGGTATCAGGCAGCATAAAATGTACCCATCTGAACCGGCACCCAAATTAGTGGCAGAAAGTTCTTCATATGTTCCACAACACAGCCCTGAAACACACACCTCTCTATAAACTCTACCTTAGTTTCAACTTCAGTGGGTAAGATTAAATGTCCATCTAGCTCAGTATTTTGTTTCTGACAATGATCAGCAGCAATTCCTAAACCAGTTTAATTGTGGCTGAAGTAAGTGGCTGGTCTACAAAGCTAAAAACTCAGTTGAAAGTTTAAAAAAGTTACAGATTTTTCTTGGTTTTAAAAAGCCCAGGTCTAACAATAACAAGCAAGTTCAAGAAAACTGTCCACAACTCAATATGAATACCTGCCATGCCAAATCAGTATCTTATATTAATTTTAAAGTGGCTCAGTAGGAGTAAAGAATTCCTTTGCTTCGTGTTTTATGACCATCTGGCTAAAAAAGAAAGCACAGGGGACAAATACAATAAAGCAAATGACAACAAACTTCTATATAAATATAAGCAAATAAATTCAGAATGTAAGGATGCTGAAAAAAAGATTCCATGAGACTTAGGAACCGCTTACAGTTGCTCTGAATAGAATAATTCGTCTCCCTTGACTACAAGGTTGCAAATCTGACCCTGCTTTCAGTGCAAAGATTTCCGCACCAGAGCGCTGTACAGCCAGGCCTGGTCCTCCGTGGTTAAAAAGCTCTGGCCCAAGGCCCATGAACACAACTGCACGACTTCCAGTCTGGTCTGGCTTTTCCTTTACTGGTTTTCCAGAACTGGAGAGGTCTACAACGGTGACCTTGTAAAATCAGCTCAAATAGATCACGGCTCGCTCATGTTAATTCACAGAATCACAGAATGTCAGGGGTTGGAAGGGACCTCGAAAGCTCACCCAGTGCAATCCCCCCGGAGCAGGAACACCCAGATGAGGTCACACAGAAGGTGTCCAGGCGGGTTTGAATGGCTGCACAGAAGGAGACTCCACAACCTCCCTGGGCAGCCTGGGCCAGGCTATGGCACCCTCACCATGAAGAAGTTTCTTCTCAT